>VZRR01012888.1:0-28746 GCA_013398015.1 Oreocharis arfaki | reverse complement strand
ATATGTCAAATCTGACACATAACCCTCACTGATTTACAGCAGGAGAGAGCACTGCTTCAGCTGAGCAACCTGCGTGACCTTTTTGTATTTCATTTCTATCTGATTGCTAAGACCTGCCATAGTGATTGTTTCCTTCATATTTGCTGTGCAGTTAATATACCTTACAGGAAAAAAAGTACCATTTTCTTAATTGCTGGTATCTGACTGTACTTAGGTTCAAATTCTTACTGATAAGTTCATCTCCTCAACTACACATTCCCCTTAAGAAATGGAGCTGTCTTTTTTAAAATCAAACGAAAGTTCAAGACAAAAATCAATGTCTTTTAAAAAAAAAAAAGNGAAAAAAGTACCATTTTCTTAATTGCTGGTATCTGACTGTACTTAGGTTCAAATTCTTACTGATAAGTTCATCTCCTCAACTACACATTCCCCTTAAGAAATGGAGCTGTCTTTTTTAAAATCAAACGAAAGTTCAAGACAAGAATCAATGTCTTTTAAAAAAAAAAAAGAGTGCAGCATGTTTTGTTTTCTGAACCAAGCATTATCATGCTTCTCCAAGGAGGACATAGGAAATATCCATACCTGTATTTCAATGCTATAAGCAAAGAAACTGCTAAAAGCACCTCAATGCTTTTAGAAGCAATTGTTCATGGAGCAGATTAAGTTGAGCTTGTACAGTGGCAAGAATTGGTGTGGGAGGAAAAAGAGATCTTCTGCAGATATTCTGACAAAATCTCATTACGAAACAGAAATGTACAAGAGTAGATATGATGAAATGATATTTTGGAAATTATAATAAGTGTTAAGGTACAAGTTCAGACCACAATAAATAAGTACCTGCCAGGTGGTTAAGTCCTGAGGCTAACACAGAAAATAGATAAGCTGCATTACAGAGAAGATTTAAATTTCCTTTAATGTTAACTTGCAATTAATCGACTTTGCTGTATGCTTCAACAGAATGATTGCACAACCATAACCACGTATTTGACATTCGTACGTATTATTTTGCTGAATGTGTGATCCATTTTCTGAAGGAGGCAGATCAAAGAAAAAACTCCTCTTCTTTGGCTTTAACATGAAGGAGCTCACTAGAAAAGCATGAATTTTTACCTTATTTTAGCCATGCCCACTAAAGCATCCTAGAAAGTGTATTGAATGTAAGAGATGCTCTGCTGCTCTGACAGGCTCTGCTGGTGCTCAACAAAAGCAGCAGAGTAGATCCCTTTGAGCTATTGCTCTGAGCAAAACAGAAAAAGCCTGAAATCCACATGCAGAAAAGAGAAACAAGGCACTAATTTCATGCCCTAATCCCCACACTAAGGCAGAGCCATGCCTAATCACATGGAGAAAGAATTTTACAAAAAAACTGTATAGCCCTGGTTCTAAAATTTATAATATAATAAAGGAATTGCAAAATACTTGAATCACAGGACAACTGGAATTATAGTGACTTAGTGTTCAATTTGCTCGTCTGGAAAGGAATTTTGGAAGAAAAAAATAGGATCTCTCTAAATCTTTTGTATGATTTACCAAATTTTAGGCCCCTCCATTCTCCCCAAGTTATGTTTCAACAGGGAGAAGGAAAACGAGAAAAAAAAAATCCCTGTTTCTGAAGTTCACTCTTGCTGTGAGATGTTGGTTTAAAACAATAGGGCAGATGGGGGAATGGATTTTAATATTATCTCCAACTTTGAGTTCAGGGAAAAATGACATTCTAGAGGTCTGGACTTTACTTCTGTCTCATTTCACCAGTAGGACCCTCATCAAATGCTCCCAGAAATCGAAATGAATACATCAGCAGTTTCCCAGTGTGTGCTTTAGTTCCCTGTGGACACCACCACTTCACAGCTTGTGACTCCAAGACATTCAAGCTTGAACAGGACTGGTTTACTCAACATCTTAGAAAACTTCCAGAATATCACACCACCTTGCAAGGAATTGAGCTTCAGATTGTTTTTAGTAAGAAAGGGTTGTTATCCTATTTTCTGGACAGGCAAAGTGAATCCCCAGGTTTAAGTACCTTTCTTCCCCAAGGCCTAGCAATAAAGAAAAATGAAGGTATGCTCTTTTTCAGTTATACATCTCATCTACTGGAAACCAGCTGCTTCATTGTGGGTTGCCCTCTTTTACTGGTGCACAAGAAGCAGACAAAAAGCATCACTCTCGCAATAGTCTATAAACAACTTCTCGTGTCACACCTACCACACTTCAATACAAATCAGGCAAGGCACTGCCCTTCCTTCTGTGAGTCAGCTCTGAGCCAGTGTTCCTGCACAGTGTGGATCAGTGCTCTGCCTGCCCTGCCCTCGCTCCAGAGTGACATCCACCAGGATTCTCATTCCTTCTGGTCATTCAACTCCCACATAATATTTTTTTAATTAATTCCAGTGTCCTAGCCAAATCCCATTTTAGCTGATTACATTCAGTCTGCCTAACATGCCCCCTGTAGTTTTCAGGTTGTTCTTTGCTTTTCTGCCCAAAGATTTATGCAGCTGTCTTGTGCAAAACCGTATTTAAGGTTGTTAAAAGTGGAAGTCATTGCAGGTCAGACACAGACTTATTGCATTAGCTTCTCCTTTCTGTAGACTTACTTAGAAATTAAGACCATACAGACATCATTATATTTTCTGTTTGCATCCAAAGCTCTTAACACTGTTCATCTTTTAAAAAGCCAACATGGTAAGTGATGCAATTTCCTGATAAAGTAATAAAGATTAAGTACCAACACAAGACCTGAAAGGGACATAATTTTCTGTTGGAGCCTTCAGCTACAGCACCTCAGCAAAACCTCTGATCAGGGACAGCAGCAAGAAAAGTTTAACTGGATTTTGTTCATACACTGCTAATAGATTAGTATTGACCAAGATGTGGTCCTCCACTCAAAAAAGTGTCCTGAGGATGAGCTGTGAGATCTGTTACTAGAGCAGGCCCAAGCCAGAACTATTTCTAACTGAAACCTGAAAATTTTTACATTATTAAATTGTTTTCAAGGTTTGAGTACATGAGTGGTGAAATGGCCACATCCACTGCTGTGACACAAACACAACAGCTGAGACCACACTTACTTAGGAACCAGCTGCTTCTGTACAGCTTTGTCACTCATCTGAGAAGGAAATTGTTCAGCCATTGCCACAGATTCCAAAACTTCAGGAAGCTGCATACCTGGCTTTGCTCTCACAACCTCAATCTTTGTTTCTGCTGGTATCAGATACAATCAATAATGAACGTCTTTCATACTCCAGCTCTGCACTAAAGGAGATTTTGGTGCTACTTGCAGCTTCCATCTCCTTAGGTGGCTCTCTACATGTTCCCTCAGGCTTGACCAGCTTAGTCCAGCACTGCTCTCTTCTACTGCTTTTCCTCTCCACCAATTTTGCCTTCTTTGGATCAGCAGGCTGATTACAGATAAGGGAGATGATCAGGACTTTCCTGAAGCTCATTGCTTAGTAAAGCACATGCACTTAACTTCCTGCTGCATCAAATTCCCACCAAAATCAGAGTTAAACACATACACACGTGCTTGGGTTAACACACACCAAAAAAAAAGTGATTTAGAAAAAAAGATCACATTACATTTGAACCGCTTTTCTTAAACTGAAGGAGACTATGCGGAAAAAGGGGCAAGTATCTAACTCTCCACAAGGAATTCTTTACACCTTTGGCAGACTTCCATGTCTGCCATCAAATCGTATTTGGATAATTTCTTTTTCTGTTTAGCGCAGCTGCGTGTCTCTCTTGATTATCAAATTAGGAGTCTCTCCTCCCAAGGTACTGCAGTGTAAATATGCACAGTGTGATTTGCTCCCTCATTCTGTTTCAGGAGAATCCAGGGATTTGGGAACTGTTATGCTGACCATGGTAAAGTGCTGTATCCTCTAAGGATCATTAGGTTTCACTGCTGCAAAGGTGTGACACCTCGGCCTGTGACACCTCGGCCTGTGACACACAGAAAACTTCAATCTAAGGATTCGTCTGTTATTTTTCTCTCTGACATCCTCTGGGTTAACACACATTCTCCTCAACCCTTGCTACAAAACAAGGCATAGCAAAATACAGTGTTCCCTGGTAAGTTACTTACTGGTAGCATAATGTTTACAACAGTTAAATAAATTTATCTTCTGGTGGTCCTGCAATCAGCTGGTGAACCACACCGAGATATGTGCTCTGGCCATGACAAAAAATATCTGCATGTGCCTCTGTTCAGCATCCTCAGCATCACATTTCTCACAGTTTCTGCAGCCTTGTTCCTCTTCACCTGGAACACAGACATCAGAAACTCCTACTAAAATTCAGTGCTGTGCTTGCAAGGCTCCAGCTCAGCATCACAAAGCCAAATAGTCACAAACCTACCCTGACCAAAGCAGAAAACAAGTCCAGAGCACCAAAGGCCATTTTGTAACAAGGAAGACTTTTTAAAAATCCATGGTATCCTGACAGTCTGATTTACAATAAATATTCTGAGCAGTGATGAGAAAGCAGACTCCCTCACTAACACAGGCTGCCATGTGGAACTGCAGTCAAATCTACGATGTGCAGGACAAGATTTATTTCCTGCTGCTACCCCGAGAGAGGGCAAACAGGTTCTTTTGCAGATTACTGTGAACAAAAACTGCAGGATGAAACACAGAGCTGTGAATCAGAGGGATATGTTTCCAAAGAGCTGCTCAGTTTCTCACAGACAATGCTGGCTGGCACAGAAATTAGGCATGACAGGAGCATACTCTTAAAAACGGCATGGATGTATTTTTTTTTCATTAGGCTTAAACAACCCATGACTGTTTAATGTATGGCTTAACCGCACTGGAGCCACACTTCTGTCATATGAAGTGTTGCCTCATTTAAAAGCCAACAACTTATTTTCTGTGATAAACACAAGTCGTGGGGTTACTATACCAACAAATTGCTAAAAACACTGAGTTTGCTTCATTTTCTTTGACTGCTTTTGAACTCTACTGCCAGCTGGTCAACGAAAGCATTTTTTGTTCCTTGACAAGTTGTGGGGTCCTTTGAAAGCTACATTTCACTAAAATCATTCCCAGCACAAATTGCTTTCAAGTCAATTACTCAAAATTTATTTCCCTTCATGAGTATCCAAAGTAAGGCACTGGCTTTGGACAAATGATGCTGCATATCAAGATCAATTTGCCATCTACAATGCTTTCACATCTATTCTCCTGTGAATTTCCTTTAGCTTAAGCACTGAATTTCTCTTGACTGCCTTAACCAATCCCCTAAGATGCTCATTTGCACGGGGGACTGCAAACTTTGCAGTCTTTTATTTGACACTCCTTATACTGCTATAGAAAACAGATGTAGCCCACTTCAGTCATAAGCAATTAAAAATATTCATCTAGGCATAATGTGTCTTTTTATTTCCCTGGTGAAAGCATAGAGCAAGTAGTTCTGCAGCTGCCCCATCATCTGTGTGGTACCTTCACAAGGATGTTTTGCAGTTTGGCTTGCTTGCAGAGGACTCCTGCATTTAATAACAAAGGGTCACAACACTGGTGTCAACACACCAGAACCTGGCTGCTCTGATCAATCATTATAATCTGCTACAACTTTTCATGACAAACCCACGGAAGCGACCTTTTCTCATGCCAGTAAGCCTTTCACATCTGGCAATGGTCCTTTTCACAAGCACAGAGCTGATTTCCTTGGGGCTATCCACAACATATTTTCAAAAGAGCATCTATATTCCTCACCCCAGCAGACAAGTGCTTTATAAACAAGGTTTGGAACCTAAGCAGTTAAAGAAGCAAATGGAGAGAGTTCCCCTCCTTTAAGCTATTCCTGTGGAATCCCAAGCTATTTCCCTCATCCTCATTGGCAGTTCTAGAAACCGTTCTTAGAGCTGAGTTGAGAAACTCAATATCATTCTTTATATAACAGGGGTTAACAGGTACCACGCTGGGATATTTTACTCAGGAACTTGCATCCTGCCAGTCTGTCTAGAATTCCTGTAAAGAGCTGGACACACAAACATAATTCTCCTGGATATACAAAGATCCATTACTGGAGTACCCAACTGCCTTTGACCTCTGCATTCAGCATCATGGTTTGTGCTTCTTGTACACGTTATCCTCCCATCTGTTCCTCAAAGCAGAACAGCAAAGCAGCACCAGCACTGTTGAGTCAGTGACTCTTCTGAACTGTTGTTGCTTAACATCTCCTAGAGCAGATCTGTAATAAATATCACCTGTAACAACTAGCACCTGCTCAGGAAAATCAGATTCCATAAGCAGGAAAGTACTCAAAAGACCAAAATAATAATAATAATAAATTCCAAATGTCAGTTCTTTCCAAAGTGACCACCACTGTTCAATAAGATGATTAAACAATACCTCTTGATTCATTTTTTTTTCAGCTTCTGGAAGCAGATAATAACATTTTCAGGAAGTCTTCAAATGAGATGCTTGATATAACAAAACCAGTCTAAAGAATATTTTTTCCTCTATGGAAGTACTAGCAATGTGCTAGATTCAGGAGTGACCCTGAGGGGAGCAAATAGGAGTGTTGTTAGGACATAAACCTGTTATCAGTCATGGAGACTCCCTGATGACTGTGTTTTTGTCTTTAGCCATAGAAGAAGAATAGGAGGTATAACTGAAAATTACAATACTCCACCTTCAAGTACCTAGGGAATCTAAGATACCTACAGGACTAAACAAAATGAAAAAATACTTCAGAAAAAGAAAATAAAAATAACAACAATTATAGGGTGAAGGGACAGCTTCTTCAGCCTATCCTACAAAACACAGAAAAGATTGAGCTTGAAAAAGGATCCTGGAGAAAAGTGAGGGTGGGGTTAGAAGGGCTGGAGGGTCCTTAGGCCCAGGGTGTGGCTCCTTAGACCCTTAATGGCTTGTTAGTGCCATGGGGGTTGGAAATCCACCTAAAATCTCTGCAAAGTTGTAAGGCTAGTTGATTAATGGAAGTATAAGATTGTAAGAAACACATGGGAAATCTGCTTTGCTGCTGCATGAGAGAATATTAGCCAGTTTTAAAGAGATTGCATATATGGCAATAATTTCATTTTGTGCTAAATCTGGCCATTCATACTTTCCTGGTTTGTAAGAACTGTATTCGGAGAAAACTGCACTATTCAGTGCTTCAGTTTACTGATACAGCATTTCAATGGCTCTTCAAAGCACTCACAGAATTCAAGCTGAGTTTGTTCAGATTGCCCGAGGGAGCTCCCAGTGGTGCCCTTCATTGACAGGCATCATGATACAAACTCTTGGTTTTGTGAAGTTTTGGCTACTGTGAGGAGTCTTGAGGTCTTTACTGATGTGTGCTATTCACACACACTGCTTGGAAAGGCAAATGAAAAGCAGTAGCTGCAGAACATTCTGTGGTTACCACTGACTGTGTTTGCCAAAAATTGCTATTCCATCACTCAGACTATCCCCTTCCACACAACAATCCATTCTCCTTCAGTGAGTTTTCAAGTTCTTTTTGGAAGGCTTCCCTTTCTTAGCACTGAGCTATTTTAGATTAGTTTGAGGTCCTGGAAAAAAGTGAAATATAATCTGCTCAAAGCTTCACGCTTACATAGTTCCTCAAGAAAGAAAAGTCAAATGTGTAGTTCTTTAATGTGATTACTGTTTAGAACCTTTCCTTTAAGTGTTGACATGATTCCCAAATAGCTCTAGGGAAAGTTTTGTTGAAAAACTCTATTGTGTTTTATTTAAAATTTCTACCAAAATGTTCCAAATTTCTAATTTCAGTTTTTCCATATGTTGCAGTAGCTCATCAAGAAGCAATAAAAAGTGTTACAGAAAAGTAAGCTGTGTTTTCATGTTTTGAAATGGCTGTGGATATTTTCCAGCTAACTCGATTGCTGACAGCATCAGGGTTTCCTCTGTTCTCGCTGGGTGTGTCAGAGCTCTCTGCTCTGGCTGAGAAATAAGACAAAGCAGCCAAGTAAAACTTCGGTACAACCCGTGATGGCTTTGCAAATTTTGATAGGCTGCTAAAGGACTGTTATCCAGTGTGTTTCATACTGGAGAATATCTGATCCTGTCTCTCACACTACATGAAAATAGGAGTACACATTACCTCTCTGAGCAGAGCTTCCAAATTTTTATAATTGACACTTTCCAGCTGCCGATGGAGTATGCTCAGATTTTCAGTTGTCTGAAGCAGTCTCTATACGTACAGATTTTGTTAGAGATTTCCGTGTTACGGAATTTAATTAGATTTTTTCCATGGCCTTTTACTCTTCATAGTCAATAGCATTTTAGACAACTGCAGTATGAAATTTAGTCATGTATCTATCCACCTTTGTTTTAACAGATTGAGTACTTAATAAGCTCTTTGCCATCAAGCTCTTATCACTTGTGATGTATTCTAGCTGTCTGAACATACAAATTTCATATACAACAGCTAGACAAAATTCAGACCTTGATGAAACTATATTCTTTGCAGTCATAGTAACTTTAATAGCTAAAGACAACTGGTGATACAGCTGAATGCATCATAAACCAAATAGCTCCCTTTTATACTTAACCAAACAGCTCCTTCCTCCCCCTCCAGTAACTGAGGAACAAATTATCAATAATAGGCAGATGGCCATTAGCATAATCCATAATGCCAGAAGACACCACAGTACTTTGTATCTATCAGCACTGATTAGCAGCATAACGTTTAATTAGCCTCTATGAAGAGAACAGTGAGTAACAGGGTAGGGATATGACAAAGGAAATGGTTTTAATAATATACTGGATGTTTTTCAAAGTGAAATAATTTCCAGCTCATAGGCTCTTCAGCAAAGGGCACTTTAGCAAGGATGGGTTCAGAATGTTCAGAATGTGCACATTGATCAAAACATGGAAAATTACAAGTTTTCATAGACATAAATTTATCTAAAGTATTAGAATCTGAGCAGAAATAATTGTGCACGAGCTCATGTGATTCTAGATGATTTTGCTAATAAAGAAGCAAATAGATCAAGGGAGAGATGAGCTTTGTGACTGCAGGAAGAACAGGTTATATATTGAAGCCTGGTGGCATTGAAAAGGTTTCCTTGGATTATGTACAACAAGCCTTTGACAATTCCAGTTTTGCTGGCCTTCATTAAACCAAATATATATCTATATCTAACTATATAAATACCAACTCAAAGTCTAAAGACAACAAAGCATAACAGCTTAAGACCCAAATATTTATTAAGTAATACAGAAAAAAACCTCAGTGGTTTAGCCTTAACAGTTTCCTGTTTCAAGTCTCTTTTAGTGACAAAGAATAACTATAAATACATAATATTCAAGTGAATTGAGTGACTATATAAACATTGAAGGATACATGGCAGATTGCACAATATTTTCAAAATACCTTGTATGTTTGAGGGAGAAATGTGAGCCCCTTAGCACAAGGCACACGGAGAAGTCAGTGACTCTCACTACATCTCCAAATTTAACAGGGAGGGGCTGTGAATCAGAGAAGATAGAAGAGCATCATTTTCTTATATGTATTTTTGTGTATCTCATTTTAAAATCTCTTCCCCTGTCAGGTTATCTGAGTGAGAAAACAAGCATTAGCATGGCTGCTCATAGCAGAGGTGAAATTGTACCGCAGACACTGGGACGGTCTGGACATTCGTGCTGGGGACAGAAATGTGGCACCAAGGCAAAACTTTGCAAGATCGTGCAGTGCAGTTGCTTTATTCTGTTGCTATTGGCTGTCTTAAAGACAGAGTTACAGAAAAACATGCAGTAATACCAGTGGCTGGGGATCTGAGGAGTTTTGCTTCCTCCTCCGTTGAGGATTGTTATCAGCTCAGTGGAGAACGGGAGCAGCTGAAAGAGCTGGGGCAGAGCTGTCACTCAGACATGGACAGAATAACAGACAGAAGGAAGTTCCTGGAGCAGACAGTGACACTGACAGGTGCCTGAAAAGGAAAACTAGAGTGGTGCATTCCACTCTTTGATTCAAAACAGACAATTCCTGGTGTAGAGAGTAGATCATGGGGGAACAAGAAAATTTCCATGTGGGAGCAACCACCTGAAGAATCCATTTTCTATTAAGCAAGTGAAGGAGATAAGCATCTGTACAGAAAAGCAAAGACAGTCAGAAACCACAGACATGTCAGGGGACTAGAGCAAGGCAGATCAAAGCAGAAGTGAGGTACATTGTCAGGGTACCTGCAGATGCCTCTCTGAATGGTATCACCTTCATCTGCTTAAACAGATCCCCACCTGTTACAGGAGAAAACAGCACCTGGGGACAAGGTGCATCAAATGGTTCAATTTACTCCAACAAAAACATTTGGGGGGGAAATATTGCTGAAGTAGTTCAAAGAACAAATAGGATTTCATGTCCCTATCCTTTTTCACAACAAGGACAGTCTTTGGACAAGTAATTTCAGTGTTCCAGATGAGAAGTGCAGGAGGACTTCCTTTTCTCCCTACTTAAAAAGAGCTTAGGAAAATTGCAAGTCATAGTGGTTTTCAGCTTCATAAAGCTGTTTCATTAACTGTGCCCATCTCAGCTAAGCCTAAATTAGCATCTTTACCAGATTACAAAACCTTCTTCTCAAATGCATCTCCTTCCTTTCTACCTCTAGGGGTCTCATAATGCAAAAGGAAAGGAAATGCTGCCTAGACAGTGTAAGAAGGTCTTCTCTACCTCTCAGGTTTTTTATATTAAAACATCCTGGCTGTAGTGTCCCATTGCCTACATATGCTGCACAGAAATTTAGGAAATGTATTTCAAATCCACCTTTTGGTGCAAAGATAATGGCCTTGACTAGGCTGTCTGGGTATACAAGAGTACTTTTTTATAGTTCATTTCTTTAGTACTGGACTATTTGAATAGAGAAATAGATAAGTTTTCTGGATTTATCTATTTTTTGGCCACATTTCCCTTTCTCAGTTAATCCTTTCACTTTCTCTGCTGATAAATGTAGGCATCTCTCATCCCTAATTCAACAACTTCCCTCATTTTAATAGAAGAAAGTATACAAAGTAATGTAGAGTTTGAGTATGCTGCCTTATACATCAATCTTTTACATGATTCCATTGCTTGGCAAAACCACAGCTTGCACTTTCATTTTGCATATTAATATGCAAATATGTTTTCCAATTAGTCACAGCAAATTAACTGTCCCTGTCCTAGGCAAGGACAGTGCCGTTGGCCTCGCTGTGGCATTCCATCTTGTGAACGCTTAGCTGAGAGTTAAGGTCCTATGGAGAGGATCTCTTCTTGCACCAAAGTCCATTTGGATGAAAAGGTGCTCACCTGCACGGTGCTTAGAGAAATCCTACTTCAAAAGATTTATTTCAGAGAAAACACAAGTAAATATGAACATAAACTTCATCTACAAATCAAATCCCACTTTAATCCAGATATCCCCACACGTTTTGCTGTTGCTGCACACAAGACATTGGTTTCATACAACATGCAGTTATGACTCCAAGGTCAATATACAGCACAATAACTGCCCACTCAAAGCTCAGCATGACTGCAAAGACTGCAGTGGTCTGATGGGTATAGCAACATCACAAAATTTTACAGTTACTCTGATCAGGAAGACAGCTCATTTACTGTCATTGGAAACCACTGGCCCTCTTGGAATGGGACTGGCATAGTATTGTCAAGTGGTTTTAGTTACCAAAGAGCCTGGAATGAGAATGACTTTCAGCCTTTTATAAGGTCACCAAGACCTCCTGACGATCAAGAAGTGACAGGAACTGTGCTGGACTACTTGTCCTCTCAATCTACTCAATGGTCTGTGAAATTTGACTGTATGATTATGTCTCAGTCAAATTAAGTATTAATACCAAACTCAACATGTTGTCATATGAATCAAATCACATCTTTTCCTTAAACCTGAGTGAAATTAATTCAGTTATTTCTTTTTGCTCTAAATGTGCAATTAGCAGAGACATTTTTCTGTTGCTTAAAAGACAACTTCAATCTCCACATTTGGCACAGAAGTTGACATATTTTTAGACAATAGAATTCACTAGAACATTTTAAGTGTTTTCAAGTGTGGTAATTGCAGATCTGATAGTGGTGCAAAATCAAATACAGGAATAGAAAGTGTTGTACCTAAATAATCTGAGGGAAACAATGTCTCATGTCTTTCTGCCTATGTCAGCTTCCAACTAGTGCATGTCAGTAAAACACCTGCCTTATTAAATCCTATGCTTGAATACCTAGACAGGCTTAGCTTTAGGTTCCCTGTAAAAATTATCCGTGTGATAACAAGAGTTTCAATGTCCTAGAATACTCTCTGCTCTTGACATCTCAAGCAGTCATTTTTCTCAGGTAGATTACTTTAGATTTGCCTCACCAAGGCCAAAATAGATAAAGTAACTCCAAGGAGCTGGAAAGCAACCTTAGCATATTTTGTATTCTCTGTGTGACCCAGAGCCTGTGTGGGTTTTTCAACAGTGTGTAACTGAGAGCAGATGAATCAGCCTGAAGATGGCAAGAGTTTGTCTGGAAGCACAGCAAGAGCTGCCTGATCTGGCCTCTTTATTTCACCATCATGATTTTCCGAAGCTGCATTTTCAGGGGAGAGGGAGGAATAAGTTGACAGTGACCATAATACAAATGTCAAAATCCTTCTACTGCACACTCAGAATTATTATTGGACTGCAGGAGAGACAGGGAAAGAGCAAGAAGCAGTGCTTATCAGCATTCTTATCAGCTCATTAATGTGTTCTCAGTTTACTGCCATTTGCTGTCTTTCAGCCACCCCAAGAAGCACAGTGCTCTAACAGGTAAAATGCCATTCTGGAGGCTGTGTGGATGCCTCTGCATTAACAACATCTAAACCAAGATACATCTTTTATGTGAGCTTTTTTTGACTATTAATAAGGCTGCCAATATTCTTGTGCTGCAAGTCCTTAAGTTACAGTTACGTCAATTCCAGGAACAGCTGAGAGTTTCCAGCTTTGCTAAAGTACACGAACAAACGCACTCTCATCTCTCTTAACCCAGCTGTGAGAAAACGAAAGGAGAAAACGAAACCCTTTTCTTTGAGTAAAGATAAAAGATTTTATTGTTAACAAGAAGACAAGAATTAAAGCTGCTTCACTCTTGATCTAGAGATGCCTCAGATACTGAAACAATTAATTGGGCAAAGGGTTCAGTTAGACTGAAAACTTGTCAAGGAACAACTTTCTGGTGCCCATGTTCAGTTTCTTTCAACAATCTTGTTTCATTTTTCACATTTGAATCTTAGCTGGCCAACAAAAGAAAAAAAAACTATGGAACAGGAACCTTTGGAAGAAGAAAGTACAAAGCTATTTACTGAAAAATTGAACTGCAGTTATTTTTTTTAAAAAGCAGATTAAAACCTGGGAAAAACGAAATTAGAATTTTAATATAGACTAGAAACATATATTTAAACTCAATAGAAGCAGTCAAAATGCACTGTTGTTACAAGTTCAGTAAGGCAATAATGCCTAAGCTTGGTTCCAGGAATAACTAATTTCATCAGAAGAAAAGAACTGCATTAATTGATAACACATAAACCTTTAGCAGTGTGCATTTACTCTAGTAAAAACCAATTTACAAACAAATACAAGCAAGTTGCAAGTTGTTCAGTAATGAATGAATAATTGGCTTTATTCAAACTCAGGATAGCACAAATAAATCATCCTAAATTCCATGACCTGTTTTTAAGTGTAATCTCCCCAACCCAACAGAGGCTCTGAGAGAATATTCAGTATTAAAAGTGAATTTTAAAAAGCACTGTGTTTACAAAAGAAAATTAGCATTGCAGTGGAAGTAACATGCTCTCCTCAATTGCTGATGAAATTCTTGTTTACTCATCTACTGTTGGTAATAATCTGTGTATCTTAACCAGCAGGCTACGTAGCTTGATCTGTAAAGTATTACATTGGATCAACAAGGTACACTTTTCACAAATAAAATATGCAAAGCATAGTAAATTTTGTGTCCTGAATATAAAACTATGAACTCAATCAACACACAAGTGTGACAGTAAAGGCTTGCAATAAAATCAAGGGCATATACAGTTTTATCAGCATGTTATACCTGATGATTGTACAACTCAGCAACTGGCTACCCTAGGGCATGGCAGAGATTTTAATAATCATACAAGTTGTTTATATGTGAACAGGCAAGGGGTTGGAATTACTGCTTCTCTCTGCTCTCACCATTCTCGTTTACAGCATTCCCAGGTAGATAGGGACCCCAATTCATCAGAAGCACCATTCTCGATTAGCACCAGCCTGATCACTGATTTCTCAAACCCCTGGCAGAAAACACTCTGATGGCCGTTTTGCAGATGTGCCAATACATCAATCTTAATACACATAACCCCCAAAAAGCCCCAGCTTCATTTAATATATCCCCTGTATATAAACGATAGTAAGTTTTTTCATAAGTAAAGTGCGTATTTCATATTTCAAAGCACTAGGTAAACCCTAAAATAGTATTTATTTTTCAGATAATGATATTCCACACAAGTTTCTGCACTTGGCATTGCATTCAGGTTGGATTTTTCAACACAAGCAGTTGGAGATTGCTCTGTTGGCAGAATTCAGGAATAAAGTCTTAAAGATTTTCTTTTCCAACTTAACTTAAAAGAACACAGCAATGTGCTACTGCTGGCCACAAGGAAGAGTGATCCATGAGTCATCCATGGATTTCAAAGCTGCTGCATATTACTAAGTAAACTGTGGATTTCCTTGACTGATAAATACAGGAACTGAGCCCTCCATTTTATACAGAGAGAAGAAACCCACCAGAAAAAGTACAAATAGACAATCTTGAACCATTATAAAAATCCCTCTACAATTTAAAAATGTAATTCTAAAGATTTTTAATTAAATCATTGTTATTTATTTCTATCATGGCTATACTATATCTTCTTCTACTGTGGCTGAAGAAACCATTTTTCTGTGTTTTCTTCCATGTTCTGACATAATCACGTATGCACTGTGATGTATCTTACTATGATAGCTGGCCATAAGTGAGGATTTTGCAAAAACACAAGAAAGAAAGAACAAAAACTGAATAAAACTTGATTGGCATTTTGTCTGAGTTTAACTTAAATAAGAGGTTCTCCATATAGTTCTGTTTAGCATAATTTAGCATAACAAGCAAAATTTGCTCTTCAGGGTAAACAAAGTTTATATTTAACATAGTGTTGCATTGCTCACTGAAAAGTACAATTCCAGTCAAAAAACTGGTTCAGTAAGAGTTCATTTTATGCACCCACTTAGAAGACACAGTTCTGAATGCTCAGTAAAGGTCTTTAGCTCAGAAGGTGCTAGAAATTAACTACCACTTCAAATTCTGCCTAATATCAAGAAAATATCATTTTCAAAACTGGCTATCACTAAAATAGAGTCACCAAACCTGGGCAGCTGGTCAAGAAGTGTAGCTAGCAATGAAACTGGAAACCTTTCCACTTGTCTTCCAAAACAGAGCTGATTAGGCACCAACCAGGTAGAATTTCCATCACCAAGGTGTGCATGTTTGTGGCCTACCTATAATGAGCACCTGCAGCTATTACCATTGTCACAGGACACAGCTGATGAGACAGAATAATGATGCAGAGAAAGAGAAATTAATTTTCAACACATCCAATCTTCAGCACAATGGCAGATATGCTTTAGGGTACAGGAAAAAGGCCTCTGAGAAAGGTGGTACAAGAGACAACATGAAGAAAACTAGGCACAGGAAATTCCACCTAAATATGAGAAAGAACATATTTACTGTGCAGTGACCGCGCACTGGAACAGATTGCCCAGAGAGGGTGTGGAGTCTCCCTCACTGGAGACACTGAAGAACCATCTGGACACAATCCTGTGCCATGTGCTCTGGGATGGCCCTGCGGGAGCAGGGACGTGGGACCAGGAGACCCACTGTGGTCCCTTCCCACCTCAACCAGCCTGTGATCTCTCAGTATTTATAAATAATCTGTGCAGCAGTAGATGGACGGCCCGCTTTCTGTCACAAGAATCCAGACAGCTGATGCCTCTCCCATGGAGCCTGGCAGAGGACAAGAAAAATTTCCAATTGCATTTTGGCAGCTTGGCTCTTTGGTAACTCGAATGTAACTTCCACTGGCCCTCAGCCAGAGCCCATTGGAGTCAACGGGAATCTTTCCATTTGCTTCAGTGGCCTTTGGATCAGGTCCATATTAGCTTTCAGATTTGTTCATATGTTTCAGATATATCTGGCATTTATTTTCAAGGGCACAGGATGAGAACAATAGCCTGTTTGCTGACTGCAATTTCACATAATTTACTTTACCATGATAATAATTACCAAAATCTTTCCCTTCTTGGTGTATTGCTTATATTTGTGCTAATTAAACAGTAAACTAATTTGGGTTACCTATGTAATAAATTAGTTGCCAAAGAAAAAGTAGCTGAATTCTTCATACATTCTTTTATTGGAACACTTAAATGGGCATGGTTTGGATTTTTAGACATGAAGATGTGAGCTGAAAAAAATGATTTTATAGAACTATAACATCCATCTACACATTCAAAGATTATATTTAATGGCTGTAAAGGATACATAATATTTACTGTAATAATTTACTGCAACTGACTGTAATACTTCAGGAATGATGTGTCTTCCCAGTATAGAGTGCAATTGGAATTATTTTCTAGAGCTGTATTAATGTTCTCAAAACATGCTGTCGCACTATTTTACAATTGTAACTATAAAATTCACTCATGAATTTGTTTAGTGCTCTTACAATGTGTAAACAATTCTTTAAATAACTGACTTGGTAACAACTGACAATACCGGGTGGAAGAACATACATAAGATGATTTCATTATGTCAAATATTCTAATGATCAAGAAATTAATACACTAAAATAAATGACTGATTAATAGGTAAAACCAAAGCCACATTTAGTGAGAAGATACTTCTGGTGCAGGAGGAGACTAAAGGCAAGAGGAACTAATTCTGAGCGCTCAGCTCCTGTCCCCACGCAGGCAGGCAGCGAGGTGGAGAGGCAGATCCTGGCAGCTCCCGTGTGCTCTGCCAGGAATTCTGGAGTCACAGCTTCTCACCAGGGAAGGTGCAGATGGCAGATTAGCTCACTTGGACTGCACCACAGCCCTCCAGCTGAGCAGGCTCATTCTGGTTCATTTGGAAAAGGAAGGACACCTAAAAACAAGCTATGAGAAGATGAAAACCTTCAGCTGGGGAAGGGTGATAAGCCACAGAGGAGAGCTACTATGAATCAAAGAAAAATTATTTTAAAAAAGGAGAAAGCAAAACAGACAGAACTAAAAACCCCACATCTCCAAACAAACCCAGAACGGTCAAGCCTTTCCCACTTTAAATACTTGAGCCAGCCCTTACACTTTCATGCCTATAACAAGGTGGGGATATTTATTTTAACTCAAATCATCTCATTAGCCCTTTTTCAGACAGACTATGCCCTACTTCACCATGTATGTCAAAATACATTCCAAACTTAAGAGCATAATAAGATATAGCTGTTGTGCCAAGACAGACGAAGGCTGAAGTTCAGTGGAGGTAAAATTACTTGTCCATAGAAACTCAGTGGCAGAGCTGCCATAGGAAGTCCTGTTTTTTCCAATTCCAGCTCCAGTGCCCCTTCACAGCTGAACACAGCAGCAACACTATTATTGCAGGTAGCTCAGGATACAATTTGGTTTATGCAAAGCCAAGAATAATAAGAATGTCTTACATTACAAGACACAGTAGGCGGGACAGATACATTTATTTACCAGCTGTTTAATTATTAAAACAAAGCGTAATAAGGGGGTCACAAAAAGCCTGATAGTTGCCAATTTGCAGTGCCTCTCCTTATTTATAGGCAGGAGCAATGTTGGCAAACTTTCATGTTAAGGAAAGCATCTCTATTGCAGAAAAAACTGTATGGAAAAAAATGATATATATTCCAGAGGATAGAAAAAATCTACTAGACACCCCCGCCTCTCTATAATTTGCTTATAGTCTAACTGCCACGTCTCACAACACCACTATTAAATCATTATCAAGTTAATGAATTTCTGGAGTATGTTTCTTAAATATTTGTATGCAGTCATATGCAAGGAATATGTCATGGTATATGTGTTGATATATCCAACCATTGTGAAGTATTGAGTTTCATGACTCCAACATAATCTTCTACATCTGAAAATATTTTCCATTTTGAAAGTAAATACAATGGCACTAATTTGAATTCAAGTCCAATTCAAGCTAAAATACTGGGGAGTGGGTGATGCAGAACAAAACATCTATTTAGAAAAAGGGGTTTGGATCCTTTCCAAATGAAACAAATCAGTTTTAGCAATATAAACATAAACTTTCTAAGCAATAACTTTTGTTTGTGGTTTGGAGAAACCATTGGACTAACAATGTTAAAACGGCATTGGTACATTCAGAAGCCACTGTTCTCCCTGCTGCTCACATTTCACTGAAGACTTTGCTTGAATAAAAATTTCCTGTGCTTTTTTGATAGATACACCCAGTCCTCTGCTTGCTATTGACATGCTTCTGAAAGCTCAGTTTGATGAAGTTAAACACCGAGGAAAGGACTTAGAAACATATACAGAGAAAGAATAACCCAAGAAAAGCAGCCTGACAACCATAAAACACCTCATAACACATGAGCAGGAAACAAAAGTCAATTTTCTTTCACTGAAAGTTCTGTGGTACCATTTTTTACACTGATTTGTACTCAGTGGAGGATCCCAGATATGAAACTGAATTCTGCCTTTCAGAAATTTAGCTGTTTCTCAAAAATTAATTAATTCACTTTGAGCAAAATAGAAATATTTCAATAAAATTTAAAACTCTGGGAGAAAATCACAAAATCTTAAATATTGTAATAAAAGTTCTTCTTTAAATAGGCCTCACTACTCCCATCCTTTCTGATAACTAAAATTCTAACAACATAAAACTCAAAGTTTGAGATTGTTTAATCATCAGCTCTCAAGGTTCTAAAGAATGTCATCTGTGATATTATTGAAATGTCTCCCTGGGTATTTTCCTAAAGTTCACATTTCTAATGACTTTGCACATTATGATATACCTATAGTAAAACAGACACTGGCAAAAACCTGTAATTTTTTCAGTTAATAATGATTTCCAACCTTTATTTAAAATAAAAGGTCTTATTTCATCAAGCCATGTTCCACACCCATCAGACTCCCGTTCTTGCTAAGCCATATGACATTGGAGAACAGCAAAGTTGAGAACAGTGACTGATCTTCATCAAGGAGTGCCCAGAGCTGGCAGCAGTTCAGCACTCAGACCACAGTTCAATTTACAGTTTTGGCAACCGTTTCCAGGACATTCTCCAAATTACTGCTACTGTCTTTGAGACAAAGTGCCTCTTAGCAAAGAGTCACTGAACCCGGACACCGGATTCCTCACTCCCTGAACAAAAACAAATCACAAACCACTTTCAGTGCACCACTAATGGCCACTGAAAAACAGTTTCTTCAAGGTAATGTTTTCACAAACTTCATTGACTGCACTAAAGGTGTCACTCCCTTGCATAATCCTTTTTGATGAACAGCACGGTGAACCATTGCTGCCAGTCAGCAGCCACTTTAATGCTCAGTATGGAACACAGAAACCTTACAGAAACTTATAGCCAGTTTCTTGCTGACATCTTCAGAAATATGTGGGATACTGTCCTTGACATTAAATCATCTAAGGTGGGTTTTTTTGTTGTTGTTGGTTTTTTGGGGTTTTTTTATGCTGTACAATTTTCTGGTTGTCAGAGATTTATTTTAAAAAGTTGTTAAAAGTATTCAGCAATAACCTTGTTGAGAAATGCAGCATTCAAAAGAGTTACACAGTTTTATAGAGCAGTGTAGAAACTGGAGTTGTCTCCTGTCTCTTGGCTTCAGTCTATGGACCACTCGTAGCCCAACGAGACAGCAAACTGCACAAGTGTCTTTAGGAGGCTTCATTTTCAGTATCAAGCATAAACTAATCTAATTTTCCAAATGGAAGAATTTCAACAGCAGTGAAAATTCTTTAAATGACAAGTTTATGGCCACACATGCTGCTCTGGAGTATGAAATTACAAGCCCAGCCCCTTCCTCAGCTATCTGTGAATATTTCCTCTATGAGGGGTTAATAGTCCCCCAGTCTGCAGGCATTGCCAAGAATAATCCCTTAAACTATTCTTCCAAATATACCCAAATTATAAACAGAGCAACCAAGCAATTTAAAGTGTTTAAAGTACCCTGGATCATTTCCATAGAATCAGATTTAGGTCTCAGTTATAAATATATTTCTGTCTCAGAGCTGATGATGGCAGGGACAATAACAAGCACTCATCAGCGTTGCTGACCGTGATACCTCCAAGGCAGTATATGTGAGACCAGACTCAGGCAACAGGGAAGTAATTTTAATTGCTAGTGCAAATGTTGCTGGATTGGAGCCTCAGATATCCACATAATAAGTAAATAATAGAGTTAACAATGTAGGACAAACATCAGAAGTTTATGTACAGCTCTAGTCCCTGTGCAGGCAGGGCAATCAGGCAGTCAGCACTGAGAATCAATTTTACCTTCTTGTTTTCAGGTATTAGGAGGCATTTGAAAACTGCGTGTTTGAGAGTTTGAATGCATATGTATAAACTACTAAAAAAAAAAATTACACCATTAATCGCAATGGTACACGTAATATTTCCAAAGTAATAAAAACCCCGTAAAAATCTGAAGTCTTCTCTGTACAAGAAACAAGTTCTAGCAAGGTATATGTAATATCACAATAAAACAAACCAAGAGTTTGGAGAAGGCATGAAAACTAAGCATAAAACTTCTTAAAAGTACATTATTAGGAAACCTACCAGCAGCTATGCAGAAGGATCTGATGATCACAATGTAAGACAAATGTTCATGAAAGACATAGCCTTGTTCACCATGGAGATCTGGGAATTACTCACACTGAGAAGGCTATTTCAACATAACACACCAAAGGGTTTACCTCAAATAGAAATATTAATGTGAAGCATTTTCAGAACAAGTGCACAGTAACAAACTGCCACTACCAGATGGTATTTACCCAGCAATCCAAACTAACTTAACGGAAGATAAATATTCTCTAACCACAGGGTTTAGTTACCACTTAAATCTGCCTCTGTAGCAGAGGGCTTGAGGATGGATAATGTGACGCAGCACTTAAGAAACACCAGGGAGGGCCAGGCAACCATAAAAAAAAAATCTTCCTGTCAAAAAGCCTGGAAACATCCTGCTGCACAACGCTGAGGAAACTAGATGTTCACTTGACTTCAAGAACCAACTGAGAAAATTCATAGAAGAAAAATCCTCAGTTTCTAGTCACGCTGTTTCTGGGTCAGTCAGACCTGAGGCAAACACAGCAGCTGGAAAAGTAGTGTGGGAGAGCATCAGTACCGACTTATACTTGTGCTTCTGCCTGTGTATCACAGCACTGACGGTGCCCAGGGTAATCCTGGGTTATTTGAACATTCTGCATGATCTATGAAATTCATCCTTATTTATTTACAAAGGTTTTTTCTCTAAACAGAGATGGATATGGCACTGAAAAATCTGCAGCAGGTAAGCTTTTCAAACAAAGCATTTTTCCCAAATTCCCTAATGAGGCCTCCAAGCCACTTCACACATGCACAGAAAAGATCTGAAGATCTAGATACATCCAGAGGACTCTAAATTAATGGAAATTCGTGCTGTGTGTTACAGCCAAAGAATTTAACACTCTGAGCCCAGTTACATAAGCCACAATGACACTCTGACAGATTAAGATCATTGTGTCTTCACCCGCCTTCCAACCCTCTTCCAGGACCTGGAGAAAGGGGATTAAGGCTATTTTCCGTCAGGCACTCCATCTCCAGGGTCTCAGCTCGTGCTGCTGCATGGTGATTTGACCCATTACCTGTGACCAGGGGCCAAAGTAGCCCAGGGTTCTTCAGGGAGGGCAGCAGCACCTCAGTGGGGCAGAGACAGTAATGGAAGTATTTTAAACCTCATGTAGGGATTCACCAGAAGCTGTCCAGCAGATGATTTCACTGTTACTATTGATTAGAGACTTTGATATATTTCTCTATACTTCAATTTTCCTTTCATAAAAGTTTCCAACAATTAAATAGAGTTTCCTGTTGAATTGCTTTTGTTCTCTAGCAAAGCATATTAATAACATACATTTTCATCATAGGGGACTTTTTTTTCCAATTTTTTTCTAACAATGGAAATTAAAGAAATTGAAGTGCTACCCAGAAATTTCCATTTTGAGCTCCTTGGTAGGTTTGCAATTTGTCACTCCCAATTATTGCCTTCAGCTCATCTGTTCCATTAGATTCTTGTATTTTTTTCTTAATTATACACTATAGGAAAAAAAAAAACGTTTCTGCCCTGTTTTCCTTTCAACTGGGGGAAAAAGGGATCACATTTCTAAAAAACATTTTTGCAGTCTGAAATAAAACTGGACACACATCAAACCACAGTTACAGGGAAAAAATTGTGCTCTGGTAATGGTAATCCAAATTGTCCTCCTTTGACTCATTTGGAACGCGAAAAAGAAACAACAGGCATCTTTGAGCAGAAAAACTCAGGGATTTCTTAAAACTTCAGCTGCAGAGTTCTTGTTGATTTCAACGAAACTGTGTAAACTCTCTTGGCAGCACAGCAAGTTTTGTATCTGCAATGCTAATGGGATGGAGATGATGGGAATTGTATCATGCTGCATATGGAATGAAAGGGTGTTTGCTGTATTTGCATACACCCATATGCTATTATTTATCATTACAGTTGGCAATTTTGCCTAACTACAAATTGCTAAAGATTTCTATAATAAGAACAAAAATGTGGAGTTTCAAAATGAGCCAGGGTGATTTCAAACATTGCGCAGAGCAGTGAGCAAACTCTGAATTTTTCTACAAGTTCTTGACTGCTGCCACAGATTCTGCATTACATTTTCCAAACGTTTGTGTAACCTGAAGCAATGCTTTGAGGAACAGCAAATAACTTTTGAATAATTCCACTATCTGGCCTAAACCAAAACCAGTTATTTTTTCTCTACTATGTCCTTAACGCTGTTAGAAAAACATAGGAAAAAAGAGAGCAAAGATAGAGAGGCTTGTATTGGTGTAACACCATCCTTATGTTTCATTGGTTTTATTAACTTGTGCTTTATTAATTTTCAAAAATACCTGGCAGGGGAGAAAAATAAAAATATCACAGTCATATAGGGCTTCCAAGTAAATATGACATAAAGATGCCACTGAATTTTTTAAATTTTTGTTTTCTTTAAATTAAATTACCTTCATATTCCAGTGACTAATCTGTATACAGCCCCAGGGAAGCTCCCTAGGTGGCTGGTATAGGGGTTATTGATCTATTGTTAAGGGTGAGTTAAAGCCAAGTTAATTACAAGTAGATTCTTGAAAAGTAGTTGAGCCTTTGTTTTAGCTCATAACCTCTGGGAAAAAAACAGTCATAGCCCACAGGATGATAAAAACGAGTAAAGTGAACAGCTTAAGGAGGAAAAGACATATGTACAGCTGAAAAACTCAAGAACTCTTTCAATTAAATCAATAAATCTCCCAACACCATGAGAGAGAACAAAAGTGCTTTAGTGGTCAGGAGTTAATCTAGAAAATCTACCACCTAATCAATGTGAAGCTGCAGACTGAGAAGCAAACGCTGGTTTAAGCTGCTAAAAAAAATCTTTATGTGTGGTTTGCCGTTTCCCAAACCTTCAAAAAGATCACATTTTCAGCAGAAGGTGCTGGGGAATGGGCAGGAATGAAAGCCCTCATTTTCATACCAAAGCTTCTAAGAAAACAAGGCATCATCAGACAACTGATACTGCAGAGGGAAAAACGGACTCATGATTTGATGGGGAAAGCTGAGTAACACATAGTTTAGAATTTCAGTGAGTTGATTGTGTCTGTGCAGAGAGGAATGGCATACAGATAGAAGACATTTCAGTAGCAGAAAATACACATTTTTTCATATGCAAGAAGTAAAATCAGTTTCTTACATAGACAGATGCCAGCAGATGCCAAACTAGGCTGTCGCTGGGCAGTTGCACAACCATATTAATATTGGCAGCCTGGAAAAAATGAGAAGCCTTGTTGGGAGCTTCAGAGCATAAGAACCAAACTAACTAATGAGTGGGGAAAATTTCCATTAAAAAATAAAGGGAAACAAGGCATTCGGACATATAAAGCACTTCAGTAAGGTCAACAGCTAATCTTCCAATACACCTGTGAATTTTTATAAGGTAGTCTGTTTGTTTTGATCTATGTGAATATTATCATTTATGTTCTGGATGTGATTCTGGCAAAAATGACACAATTGGTCGGGTACAGACCAAACAATAATAATGTTTGCTATGTGATCATTCTTTCTCTTTTGAATGGAATTCTGGAGTTGGGAATATATCCACCTGGGTTAGCAGATGTGTAGCCTACTGCAAACTATCTTTTTTTCAGATCATTTTTCTTCCAACCACCAACTTTACATTCCCACAGGCTCCTTTCTACAATATAAATTCCCTGACTGATACTTTCAGATGCAGCCAGAAATGTCAAACCAAACTTACCTCTTGTGGGCTCTCACTTCCAGCCGCAGGATACACCCTGATCAGACAGCCTCTCGCCTGCTCGAACTACAGACACGCCTGCGTGGCCCAGACCTGCTGTGACAAACGTGCCAAGCAGGTACCACAGCTGAGCCTGGCTGTCCACTACTCCTCCTCTCCAACA
This sequence comes from Oreocharis arfaki, assembly GCA_013398015.1. Classification (NCBI taxonomy): domain Eukaryota; kingdom Metazoa; phylum Chordata; class Aves; order Passeriformes; family Paramythiidae; genus Oreocharis; species Oreocharis arfaki. The sequence continues at coordinate 4,058 of VZRR01012888.1, read as the reverse complement.
CGCACAGAAACACTGACCAAAGCAGTAAAGCTGCAAATCTCCATGCAGATGCTTCTTAAGCTGTGGTAGAATTCCCACATACTGCAGTGGGGGAGAAGAAAGTGCATTCCTTTCGCCACATCAAAATTAAATTACTTGCGTTTCTTAAAAATGTTCTGTACTAAACACAAAATTATTGCCATTGAAACAGCTAACTGACTTTATTGGAGACTGTTTTAATTTACTCTTACCTCAGATCTGTGTATCAAATGAAACATTTAGGGGAAGGGAAAAGGCAACTTGTACTTTTGCTGCAAATTTGTTTTGTGTGTCTTTGTTAAAATTATAACAGTCAAAAGCACTATATTTTTCCCTCAGACACCATGTGGCTCTTGCTACAGTTATTAGGTAAGGCTTCATTTCATCTTAATGAAAGGACTAGATTTATCAATTATGGTATGAATAACACAGAGGTTATCCTTGATAAGTGGACTTGCAATTGAAGGCAACGATGGGCAATCTTCACTAATACCAAACATAACTTGAGAACATATAAGAAATATGTTTTATAACATTTGCATTTGAAAAGGGATTGTGAAATATACATTCTGTGCTATTTCATTTTTATCTGATAGCTTTGTTCTTTGTAATTTAGAGAAATGCTGGATCAAACGAGTCGATTACAGCTATGCATTGTTATCAAGCAAAAACAAGTCTTAATAAGGTTTGTACCCTACTTAATCACTGTCATAGTAATAGAGAAACTATTTATTAATATTAAAAACATTACCTTATTTTAATTGCAACTAGATACAGCATTACTTCTCTAAGCCAATTACACTACATAAGACTAAAAATAAATAATTCAGACAGTTTCACTTCAAAGAAATCCATTAGGGTCTTGTTTGGAAATACTTTGATCCTGTCAGTTTTATACTTAGCAAAATTTAGCTGTGGAGCAATATTCTCTCCCAGCTGCAGTAAATAAATGTGACCAGCTGCACCCCCACCAGCCTGTGCTCAACCTCACACATCATTTTAACTTAAGCTATGGCAGCATTTTAACTTAAGCTTGGTATCTGGCCAGTGGGCATCATGCAGGAGGACTGAATGCAAGAGCCACTTACATGTTGCTGGAAAACAGAAGGCCATGACCAGCAAGAGATATATTTAGAAGAACTGAACCCTAAACAATTTCTTTCTCATTATTAATAAACTAATGCAAAAAAGGTGGACCAAAATTTTGAACTAACCCAAAAAAAAGTGAAAAAGATCTGAAGTGTTATTTGCCTCACACCATGAAAGGACACAGCAGTAATAATCATTTCTCATGCTGAATTACAGGAGGCACAAGATTGAAATTAATGCCCAAGTAAATCAAGACTACTCTGATGACTGCTCAGGAGTATGTATTTTGTCAGAACCTCATCAAGTTCCTCTGGTCTTTGCATTTTAAACACAGACTGCCCAAATAGGACCTCGCTAATGCTGAGCACATTCTGGAAAGTGTAATTAGTTCAGCTGCAGAGAAGGGGATTCAGGACAGGAATCTGCTGCTGAACTTGCAGAGAGCTGCAGCAGAAACACAGGAGGTGCTTCACTATCTCCTGTTCCACACACGTGGATTACCAGGCCTTTTTGGAGTATCTCTATTCAACAGGCCACCTCAGAATGGTTTCTCCTAACCACCTGGTAAATGGGATTATTTTCTCGTGTTATTGCTTCTGCTCCCACCTATTTTTTGTATTTCTTGATTGCACTAAGCCTCTGTTTGAGATTTCAAGGCTATTTCTCTGGCAGCTCTTACACGTCTCGTTAATTCTCCATCTCCAACTCTGCATCATGCACAATAACATTCTTGTTTGGTTTTGTTTATTTTCTTTAAATCCATAAAGAAACTTTAGAAGAAAATATACTGGAATCTTTATCAATATACACCTCTACTTATGTATAGCAAGTGCCCCCCCTCTAAAACGGCATCAAGACATTAAAGCACCCCATGAAAATAAAGAGCAAGCAGGAAAAGTCTCATGATAAAATAGCTGCTTCCAGGATTTGTTAGAGAAAGCTAGAGTCATGTTCTTTTTGCAGATAATAAACAGAGTCCATGCAACTGGAGAGGCAAGGTGTGGATTAATAACACCTTCTGCAACAGTAATAATGTGTCTGTATTACTTGTTTTTCAGAAGAGCAATTTTCTTCACACTAATAAATCTAACTGCAGAAATATGGCTTATGTCACAAAAGTGTATTGCAGCAGCACAGTCTTTATCACTGAGGTGAGAAATACCTTTTATGTTTATTAATACACTGTTTTAAAAACAGATCTTAAAAATGTAAGCAGCGCCATTACATATATTCAGTGAAGCCGAGATGCCTTATTCATGATAGCTGTGATAAGCCACTTGTCCTATAATGCTTTATCCACGCTATGGCTCTTGAATATTGACTTTCAGAGGCAGAGAAGCACTGAGGCATTAACAGCGCCAGCAAAGCATGGCTCTCATTTCCTGCAAGAGGGATGCCAAACAGGATCACTGCAGCACCGACTCTGAGAACTCCCCACCTGTGACAGCCACGAGTCTTTCCTGTAAGGGGAAATGGCTCCTCTGCGTAAGGAGGGGGCCTTGAGTGCCAAAAAATCACACAGACATCATACACTGCCTTTTCAAGGTTTTCGTTGTGCGTACCAAATCTGCTACAGGTATTTCATGTATTTGAGGATGATACTTGTAATTTGTAGTGTTAGGACTCGTAGAGAAGGCAGAAGAGCATGGCTTTTAGGATAATTTGTGCCTGGGAAATTTCCAACCACATTTCCCACTTAGAGGTTGAACTTGTCAGGTTGGTATGCTCTTGTTTCTAGTCCAGCAATGAGCACAAATGAAAATCCTCTGAGTAAGACCATTTGATCTCATAAGAATTAAATGGTTACATAGGTCTCATGGTGCATATCAGACACTCCACTATGGCTACACACTTATTCCATAGAAATTATTTCTGAGGGCAGTGACAAGCACCACTTGACTCCAACTGACTTCAGAAATGAGATACTCATTTGAGAGGGCTTTGACCCAATTCATGCCTGTAAATGGAAATTTTATTAATTCCATTGAAATATCCTTTAATAGAACAGGAGAGATCCAGAGTTACTCTTTTGCAATGGGCAGAGACATAAGAACTCTCTAATTGATCCTGGTCAAATTTCTATGAAGTCAAATGGCAGTGGGTTTAACTGGGGTAGAATTAATTTTCTTCATAATAGCTGGTATGGGCCTGTGTTTTGGATTGTGTTGAAAACAGTGTTGATAATTCAGGGATGATTCTGTTATTGCTGAGAAGTGGTTACAGAGTCAAGGCCTTTCCTGCTCCTCACCCACCCCAGCAGCGAGAGGCTGGGGGTGCACAAGGAGCTGGGAGGGGACACAGCCAGGACAGCTGACCACAACTGACCCAGGGGATATCCCACACCATATGGCCCCATGCTCAGCATATAAAGCTGGGAAGAGAAAGTGGGGGATGGGGGATGTTTGGAATAACAATATTTGTCTTCCCAAGTGGTAAGGCCCAGCCTTCCTGGGGATGTCTGAGCACCTGCCTGCACGTGGAAAGCAGGGAACGAATTCCTTGTTTTGCATTGCTTGTGTGAATGGCTTTTGCTTTACCTGTCAGACTGTCTTTATCTCAACCCTCAAGTTTTCCAGCTTTTACCAGTTCTGACTGTAAAAAAGTCCCCCCTTCCACAGGGGTGATAGGAGGTAGAGTAGAGTGGAGGGGAAAAGGGCGAGCATCCATGTGGGGTTTAGATGCCAGATGAGGTTAAATCATGACAAAAGTTCAGGAAAATTTCACTGATTTACATCAGTGGAACTGTATTGGCATAAACCCAGAAATACATCAGCCCCCTTTTGTTGCAGCCGGGGGTTTGGTAGTACAGAGGCTACAACCTTCTGAAGGCGTCTCTAGCTGAGAGCTGCACGGCAAGGCCACTGCACACACACATACACACACACACCCACACACACCCCCTCACACACACACACACCCACTCACAGTCACACGCACACACAGACACACAC
>VZRR01012887.1:140132-212472 GCA_013398015.1 Oreocharis arfaki | reverse complement strand
CCATTGGGTGATCACGCACTGTCTAGCCACCTGTCAGCTTCCGGCTGGCTCTTCTCCGCAGGGCTTTGCCATGTGACACCTCCTTCCCCCCCGGGTTCGGGAGAGACAAGCCTCTGTGTGCTACCGTGTGCTCCTTTGTGCTGCCACGTGCTTCTGCAGGCATGTCCCACAGCCTGCAGCTCAACTCCATCCCATCTCTTCCCACAGAGGGAGAAGTGTTTATTCAATTTTATAGACACTTGATTTTCTCCTCATGTGTTTTCCACTTTCTTTTTGTAATTGAAAGATAGGAAAGAGGACTTCAAGAAAACTTTTCTAAAACACAAGTGCGTAAAAATGCAGAGTACTTTCTTTAATTATTAAAATGAAAATAATTTAATCATTTCTCAAAATCTGACAAGAATATTTGGTCTCTTATTTGCAAGTTCCAAAAGTGCCCCAATGGCTGTTGGGTTACAGCTCAATCAGTGGGGCAGTTATAAATAAATATTCTTGCAGGAAGCATTCAAAAATAGCTACTAGTTTCTATCTGCAGTAATGTAAATTTACCTGATTATGGAAGAGGAAAGCTACTCATAGAACATAGGTCAACTTCTAAAACACAGCTAATTTCTCTACTTACTGAAAGCAAATAAAAAGCTGATGCTAACATTTGTGTGCTTTGGAAATGTAAAACATTGCATACCGCTAATGCCAAGTATAAGCTTGACAATATTTGTTAGTTAAAAATGAAAGAGTAACTTCTGTTTTTTCCCATGTTTCTTTGTGAATCTTCTGTCATCATTTCAGGTTAACATACTGCTTGTTTAAAAGGTAGAATGTAGGTAATGAAAAAACCCTTTATTTCAACCTTTTAAAAACCTGGCCTCATGTAGGAGAACTTTCTTCACAGTAGACCGGTAATAGGGACACACTTGGCATATGTTTTATAAGCATATATACAAAGATCCATTTATTTTACTACCTCTAAAAAATCTGATGTTCCCAGACTAATGCACCTATAATCATCCTCCCTAGAAAATTAGGCTCTAATACTTTTATTAATGAATCTGGAACTGTGCCTTCCAGGCTCTCTCTCTTTCCTTTCCCAGTTCTTAAAATTCAGATAAATAAGGCAACCATGATTTCTAAAATTAAGGAGTTGTTCAACAGAACTTTTCAAAAAACAACCTCCTGCTCGCCCCAAGAAAAGAGTACTTGCTTCCCCATTGGTTTTAATAAATGCAAAACTAAGTTTCTAACAACACACATTTTTAAACCATGTAATAATCAATACTGTCAGAAGTGACTGGCAACTCAGGTGCACTGACTTCAAGGTGCCTACATGGAGACATACCCAGGAACATGGCTTTAATAACACGGATGTATTTCATCCTTTTTCCCCATTGAAAATCTTGGCCCAGACTTCTCTTTAGTGTCAGTACAATAGTAGTTGTGCACTGATTTCTTCCTGAGAAAACCCTTTAGTCTTCTGTGCAAGCAGGGACTCCATTTCCCTGCTGCTGGAACACACCTTCATCTCCTTCCATCCATAATTAAAGCTGACTTATCTTATGTGGGCCATTCACCTCTTATTTAATAAGAGCAGCCTACAAAAATAGCTGAGAGGTTTACAGGAAGGAAGTAGTTAAATGATAAAAATGTGAAATGTTATGCAGCAAGCTGTGTACAATTAACTAGAATTCAAATATACACCTTGTTCCAATCCAAGCCATTTATGAGATAAAAATAGTCTGCTAGAAGAATGTCATGATTAATGAGGTGAGACTCCAGCTAATTACTGTTTCCTCCAGAAGTAATTAGGTTGGCATTGCTAATCAAGATGAATGAACACTCTGACCTGCTTTTTTAAATGTAAAACTATGAGCTGCAGCAGCAATAACATCATTTAGTTCAGGCAATGTAGTCTTTATTAGGCTTGTCGTTTGATTAAATTCTTTTGTTATACCAGGCTTTCCACACATGAACAGATGAATGCTGTGATGTTCAAAGAGTTTGTCACCCTTAATTAAAGACTGAAAAGGCTTGTTCAATTCATGGGGCAATACACAGGACAGCTCTAAATTGATAGCTTTTAAGTGGGGGAGTACTGAGGGAGTCATAGGGTTTGCCCATCTGCAAGAGGATCCCTCCTCCTTCCACAGTTTTCCATCAAAGTAGCCGGAAAATTAGTATCAGATATTTTTGTATTGATTCCACTACGCAACACTCATTTCATTAGAGCACCTTTTCACACATGACTATACAGCTTTACTTTTACAGAGTGAATCCATTATAAGTTAAGAGAAAGAAAGCTGTAAGAAGTAAATTCTGATAATTTACTGTGCTGTTTTTGACTGTGACCCTTTTGCACAACTACCAAGCCCCAGAACAGCCTCATGTCCCACCATCTCAGCAGTTCCCATCATAACTACATAATTTCACTCTAGGAACGAGGTTGAGAAAGTGACATCTGAATGATGTAGAGATACAACATATTATAATGGAGTTAACACATAGTAGTTTCCTTTTTTACCTCTTACTAGCAGATAAAGCACTCCCTTGTAACCAGGATTTATTTCAGGTAAACACCAGGTCCAAATTTTCACCTAAGAATTCTAATTTAAAGCATAAATTAGACTAGGTAAGAAAGTGACCCTCACCCTGCACTAACTTATTGGATGTATTTGCTGTTTGCAAGAAGCACAGCAGGTGAGCAGGGGAGCCTCAGGACCAAGCAATGGGGACGAGGGAGGGAGAAGGGATGGTGGTGGCATAGGAGACCTGGCCTGATCCATGGAAGCAGATGCAGGTTTCCTCCCTTACTATGTGGTAAGTCACTATAAATGTGGCAGCACAAAGACCTGCCTGAGATTTCTGTCACACACGTTCCACTGGACACAGGCTCACCCAGCCAGTGGGATGAGACCTGGTGCCAAGGCTCCCCAGTCAAGCCTTTCTCCATGACATTCCAGTACACAACAGGAAGCACCTGACCTGAGCAACCTCAGACCTATCAGCACTTTGCTAAGAAGCTCATGTGCCTCAGGTGAAAGGCAAAGCTTATAACCTGAGCACAGCACACACAGGCACAAAGGATGCTGTTTTCCTCTCTCAGTGAAGCTTAACTCAGCCACTGCCCACAACAGACAGAACACATACCCCAGCAGGTAGAAGTTGCTTGCAGTTTCTCACACCTTCATTATAACACTTGGTAGTACCAGGGTAGCCCCCCATGAGCCATACCATAATGGACAGACAGACAGCAGCTCCCTGAGAGAGCCCAGGCTTGTGGGCCTACCCCACACCCTGCTGGCACAGAGCTGCACCGGCACCTTCTTCCATCAGCTTTCTGATCCTGAACAGTTTAACAAAAATCCTCACCTAGACAGTAGGAATAGTGCCCGTTTCCTTCCTCTGCCATCTGGTTGATGTTTCCACTCACTAGATTGCAAAATCCTATTTTTAACCTCTTCTGCCTAATGATACTGCAATGCCAGCCGCTGATTGAGGCACGTCTGCCTCCCGCTGCTGCTCCTTCCCTTCGCCTGGACCAGGCTGGGCCAGTCTCAGACATGGCCACTCCTGGGAGCAGGGCAACATGTACCAACAACCACCCCAAGCAGCCATGCACATGGGCTTTCTAGAGGGAATGTCCAGGTAGAAACCCTGAGAGCTAATTTGGGGGGTGGTGTCTGGGAGATCAGGTTATAACTTAACTAAAACCTCTCCTTCTTCACTGCTCCCTGCTGAGGCCTCTACCTGCCCTCACCTGCTTCAACTTACATCTCCAGCCCCTCTTATATTGGTACCGAAAGCCCCCTCAGGAGATGCAGTGCCCTGGCCCTGCTGCTTATGTGTCCCTGAACCTCAAAAATACATGTCTGTGCTGTGGGGGCACTTAACTTCTCATCTATGTACTAGTTCTTTTTTTTTTTTTTTTTTTTTTTTTTTTTTGTTCTCTCTTCTGGAAAGTGTTGTGGGTTTTTTAAAGAGTCAAGGCCTCCTCGAGTAGGAGCCAAGATGGTCACACTGCCATTCAACAGCTTTGACTCATTTTTGTTTTACTTACTGAATCAACTTGCTGTTTACAGATTCCTGCAGTGACGAACTCGCTAGGAAACCAGGAAAGGAGAAACATCCAGCATTCCTAAGAGCTCCATTTACCATCCCTGCAGTGCCCCTTCATGGCTGTAGGCAGGATGTTGCATGGTCACCCTCTGCCTTACAACTCTGCCTCCTTTCAGTGCTTGAACAAGAAAGTATACAGTGTAAAAAGTTATTTTAAAATGCAAAACCAGTAAAAGACATTTCCAATACTGCACACTTTGTTTCTCTGGCAGGCTTGCTGATCTCAGAAATCATAGAATCACTTAGGTTGGAAAGACCTCTAAGATCATCAACCAAGTTTTAATCCAGCACCACCGTTGTTCACCACTACACCACAATCCTAAGTGCCACATCCAAATGTCTTTTGAAAATTTCTCTGGGCAGCTGGTTTCAATGATTTACCAAAATTTCAGTGTAGAAATTTTTCCTAATGTCCAATCTAAAACTCCCCTGGTGCAATTTGAGGCCATTACCTCTCATCCTATCACGTTACTTGGAAGAAGAGACTGATTCCCCACCACCACCTTCTTTTTACAGCCCCCTTTCAGGGAGTTGTAGAGAGCCATAAGGGCCCCCTCTGAGGCTCCTTTTCGACAGAGTAAACACCCCCAGCTCCCTCAAATTCTCCTCACATTGGGGTTTTAGGAGTTCTCCTTTTGGGTTTTTTCCTCTTAAGGACTTTTCCCAATACATGTTGCTAGGAGAATATTAGGACTGAGATATACATAATATATACATAAGAGAGACAAAAGAAGTTGTCAGAGCTCAGGGGAGGGGCCCAGCTGGCTACTCTCTTTTACCTGGGGGCCGTGCAGGGCAGAGATGCTGCTGAATTTGGACTGGGAAAATAGGATTGGGTGGAGCCCCTAGCTCTCTTGTTCTCCCGGCATTCGGAGGGGAGAGAGGCTGCAGTCGCGGTGGGGAGAATTCATCACCACTGCAGGGCTCTGCCTTCTGCTGCTTTTCTTCTACCATGAGTGGAGCTCTGACTAAACAGAACCTTATTTAACACCCTACCTCACTTAAAAAGGGACTTTTAATCATCTGCTCAGGTGCCTCAGGGCAAAAACCCTGGGATCCCAAGCCCACCTTTCCCTACCCTGCTGGGAGCTGGGCTGCCGCTGCCCCGCCCCCGCCATTTTTTTGCCACTGCTCGGAGTCTTCACTACACTGCAGCTCTGCACCCCCTGCCTGCCAAGAACTCCCGTGGCTCCCACTACAGCTTTGGGGTTTGATACATCTCATCTACCACCCCGGATTTTGTGCTCATTCCTGCCATTCCAGTTTGCTGCTCCCAAGGGTCCTGCTGGGGCACTGGAATCGGCTGCCCCAGGGGGTTTGTGAAGGGTTTCTTCCATCCCTTCTCGGCTCGGCCAAGCCACCATTACTGCATGGTGCCCCCTGCAGCCGCGGGGGAACCATCGCACCCGCCCTGCTCGGCCGGGAGCCACCAGCGCCCCTGCCGGCTGTGACCGGCACTGCACCAAAGGGGAAAGTGTCTGACAGCCGAGAGAGGCTGCCGCTGGGCTCCTGCTTCTGTTTATTATTACTGCCATAGCTATTGTTGTTTGTTTGCCTTGTTATACAGACTAGTAAAGAACTTTTACTCCTATTCTCACGTCTTAGAGCCTTAAAGCCTCTTAATTTCAAAATTACAATAATTCGGAGGGAAAGGGGTTACATTTTCCATTCCAAGGGAGGCTCCCACCTTCCTTAGCATGACACCTGTCTTTCAAACCAAGACACCTCATAAAACTTGTGCTCCAGATCTGTTCCCATCTCTGTTGCCTTTTTCTGGATGATCTCCAGCTCCTCAATATCTTCCTTGCAGTGACAGACCCAAAACTAAAGACAGGATTTGAGGTGTGGATGCTCTGGTTTCCTCACAACCTAGGCAGAGGTGTAAAAGGACAGACTTCAGGTACTGGGCTCTGACCTGTGCTGACTTCACTAAGCAAGGCTAAGTATTTCTTTATTAATGCAGTTGGTTCATGTGTTCATGGGTTATCAATTAACTGTGTAGTCCCTAAAAGTGAAGCATATCACTTCTGAGCTGCTACATGCTACTGAAGTGACTCCAGTGATTTATTTAGGAAAGTTTTATTAACCTGCCCAAGCTGCAGGTGCTCATTCTCTTTTATCGACACATTCCCTTAGTTCCTCTTTTGAGAACATTGGTTAACTGACTCAAATTAAAACAGGTGACCCCATAGAAGCAAGCGATTTCTAAATTCCCTTTCCCTGGTCACAGCTGTGCCACAAAGGTGTTTCCCTTTCTCTGTATACATTATTTCCTTGCATTCCTGCTGGATGTATTCCAGGGTTCTCCAAAAGGTCCTATTGCACAGAGCATGGGCAGCAGCTCTAGTGCTGCTTGAGCATAATCGTTTCCATCTCCCAGCCTGCTGCTACCACAGCACAGACATTGCTTCAGTGTTTTTGCTTGGACTCCAGATGCATCACTCTGGGCTGCTTCTTTTCCTGAGAAACAGTCTAGTGTATAGGGACTGCTGGATATTTTTTGGCTCTTCCCTTCCCTATATGCCGTCCAAACAGTGTGACAGTGAGGTGTGATGTCCCCTCAAAGGTCTGCCAGGAAACAAACCTGGACAAAGGGGATGTTGAGGATGAACTCTCATTTTGTATGAGACCTGATTGGTTGCTTCTTTTTTTTAAAGTAATTTTTATTAGTAGAACTACAAACATCTTTGCTGCCAAAGACTGATCTCTACCCTAGCAGTGTAAGCAAAATTCTTCTTAGCTCCCCTATTTTTGCTGATAATAGGACCCATGGGTAGCTTAAGAAGTACTGAGAGAATTAAAATTTTGGATGGCTAAATGAAAAACTCAATGTTAAAAATGTTAAGTATGTAGCTTAAGAAGTACTGAGAGAATTAAAATTTTGGATGGCTAAATGAAAAACTCAAGTGAAAAAACACAAGTGAATTAAGAAGAATTAATAAGCCCATGAGGTCACTGCTCGTGTTCAGCTCATGTCAGGAGGCAGGGAACCTGCAGTCGTGCACGCAGCAGCTATCACCCACCGTGGTGAGAAGGAGGGTGGAGAAAGGAGGGTGGAGGAAGGAGGGTGGAGAAAGGAGGGTGGAGTCCACATCCCACCAGTGAGCTCATCTCCATTCTAATCCTACACTCTCTGTATTTTTGGAGCACAACTGCTGTGGCTTTAGCAGGAACTGAGATCAGCCCTGCAGCCAAGGGGCGCAGAGTGTCAAGAATTTCCAGACTGCTCCTCACTTCAGTCCAGCCACCTCCATGTTTTTTGTAAGTCCCTGGACCCTCTCTGCCAGAAGAGAAATCTAGATCCACCTACTCTCTGGACTTTCTGAGTTGTTGATGTACCACAGAGATGAACTTGGCCAGCCTGGGAATCTGTCCCACAAACACTGGTGCATGCATTGGTAAAAACTGGTTGTCATGGGTTAGGTGTCTGTGGGTGCCTAAACCGCAGGGCAAATTAAAAAAATCAGTCACATTTCTCAGACTCCAAGTGTATTAACTTGAAATGGAGAAATACTTACGCAGTATTCAGGAAGGCTCCCAGTTCTCTTCCTTACTACCAGCCAAAGCATCAGATACAATGTTTAATACGCATTGTACATTGCACTTAGTCTGGTTTGGACAGCAGAGATCAGAGGGAGATGTTTTTCTTGCCTGCATAAGCAGCTGGAAGAGCTTGTCCCCCTGCATAGATGAGGAAGACCAGCTTTTTAATCTAGGCAGCAGAGCTGGGTGTACAAAAGTGGGCACAAGGAACAACACCCTCTTCCCACATCATTTCTTGGGCTGGTTTTTGTGGGTTTGTTTGTGGGTTTTTTTGCTCCCTCCAGCAGTTTTCCAGACCTACTTCAGAGCTTGTCAGGTTTGTAAAAAGAACAGCCTGGATCTGAACAAAATTGTTCTTGTGCTTCTTTAGAGCCCCCTGCTTATTGTGCTGCTGCAGCGATGGGTGAGAGAGTATGGGCACATAACTGGGCTTGTCTGCTGCAGGTTTCTTTCAGCTAATTGTTTTTTAACAAATCTAATTCAGGTTTTACAAGTCTTTACATGAGTTTTTCTCCCTGAAAAAGTAAAGTAGAAAAAGTCACTCATGATTTGTTCTTTGGCTCTCTTTTGGTACCAATGCATCATTTAGCACTACAGCAGCGATCAATACCCATTCAGCCACTATCACACAGCTTTTCCCTGACATTCACTGGGTAATTTAGAAAGTGATAAAAATCCCAGCTTGGAGCAGTATGTTCTTTTGTGGTCCCCTACTTCCAGCAACCTTTTAAGGCACTGGACAAAATTAGCAACAAATTACTTTATGAATACCAAGTCCTTTTGTTGCAGTGTTCTGAGAGTGTGTAATACTGTCAGATTTGAATTAAATTTAGCAAAAATTAAGCTGCTCTGTGTGGCTGCTTGCTTAGACAATGAGGTAATTATATATAGTAAGGAGATCTGTTTTACAATCACTCCTAGTCATGGCAACCTCACACCATTATTGTGCTTAACATGAAGGCAGACTGTTATATTGTTTTGGAATGTGGGAAACCAGCAATAGCAGCAGCACATCATGAACTTAATACATAGAGTAGGATTTTTAACATTGCCAGCTGCGGTGAATTAATTGTTACCAATCTTTTGTTTTTTTCATGGAGTAGGGTTTAGCACATGGGTTAAAAAGCTATAAGATGCTCAGTAACTTGTACACTGGGCCTTCAGCAAAAATACCATTATGTCTAAGTTTTTGTTGACCAAAATAAAAACAATTCTATGGGTGCTGTTTTTTCTTGTTTTGAAAGGAGGCCACAGCACAAAATAGGCATTGTCATTGTTCTATCTATATGTCCCAATGAGATGCGATGGCAGTAGTAACAACAAGCACCCTGGAAGAGACATCTTCACCACTGAGTCCTGCCCCAGCAGTTCCCCAGTGCCTTCCTTTGAGGCCATCTTGCCATGGTCTAAGATAACTGGAGTATATGCTACTGTGAATTTACAGTGCCAGTGATTTTTTTATTTGGGCAGACTAACAGAAATGGAGAGTTTAGGCAAAATATTTTACACATGGCACAAGGACTTTTGCTCCCTCTGCCTGAGCAGCACTGAGGGCACACACCCTGTTTACCCTAAAGGATGGAAAGGGGGATTTTATAAATAATGCATTTTTTTCCTGTGTTGGTAAAGTGTCTTGTCCAAGGTTAGAATAAGCAGCTCTATTTTGGGATTCTCCTTCACAAGCGCGTGGCATTTTAAACTCAGGGAAGCAGCTGGAAGAGAAAATGTCACATTCAGTTCTGTTCAAGGCTGGGTTTTGAATCTTGGCTAAGCTTAACCAGCCGATCAAGGAATGTAAGTCAGCTTGCTGATTTGTGCCATTGAAAAGGAAACAGTTCCAGTCTAACCACATAAAAAATAAACAGCCATGCTTTTCAAAGGGGACAATACACAAAGCTGTGAAAGTCTTCTCAGCAGAGCAGGAGGAGAGCTGGGAGAGAGGCAGCATCAGGGAGAATTCATTTGGTACTGAGGAGCTTTATGAAACATTTGAGACACATTTCAAAACTGAGAGTGAAAACAGAATGGAAACTTCTCATAGGGTAGCAGTAGCCAAATCGAGATCCCAAACATCTAAAGTGCTGCTCCCACACTGGGACTGTGACACAAGCCAGCAGCACAACTATTTGGCACACACAGCATCTCAGAAATCCAAAGGTCCATCTGTGGGAGAAAGTTATTGGGTGAGGAAGCGATAAGGTAGCCAGGAAAAGCACATAAACACCAAGAAAAGCAAAGAACTGCACTTGGGCATGGAGTCACTAGTTATCATTCAGGAAAGAGTTCAGCATCACTGAGCATAGTGCTGTAGGAATGTTGAGCCCATGCTTCAGGAAGGTTGAAAAGGCAAATAAGACACACAGAACCATGGGGGAAAGAAGAGCAGAGAGAATAGAAAGGAGAATCCCTGTGTTTATGTCTGCTTCAAGACCCTGTTGTTACTCTCAAAAATGACACAGCATATATATAGAAATAATAGGGCAACAGCTGGATCACAGTTCAGAGCAACATTTGTGTGGGGAACAGAGGCACCCTGGAACTCTCCAGCCTGGGGAAGAGGGAACTCGATCTTCTACGTGTTGGTGGCTGCAGCGAAGGGTGGGATGGGGAGATTTGTGGCTCCTTCTCAGTACCTAAGACCTAAGAACATGAAATTAATTATCTTGCAACAGAACTGGAATGACCAGAGGAAGCACTTTTCCATGGGGCACATAGTTAAGCTCAAATATGGATAACTCTGGAAGCCAAAAGTATAATATGGTTGAAAATGTAATTTGACAAATTCATGGAGGAAAATCTGTCATGGGCTGTGGAAGTCTCCGGCTCAGAAAGACCCTGAGTAACAAGGCAGGGAAAGTTCCATGATACATTAGACCTCTTCCTGCACTCCTTTTTCAATTTCCATGGGAGACAGAAAATGTTGTCTGGTCTGACACACTACTGCTATCTCAGTGTTCCCAAATTAGCTGCCCAGCCTGCTGTCACTGGAGTGTCCTAAGACCCAGCTGTATGGCTGCCTGTACCCTGCAGGATCTATTGGGAAAACTTCCTATCTCCTATTTGCAACGACCCTCCCCATGTTCAGGGTATGTCCCGTGCCTTTTATATTTCAGTTGTACAAAGATTTTTCTATTCCATGAGGAAGGTTGCTCACACTATTACAGAGAAGAGCAAACAAGAAATTTTGGTGGGAAAAAGAGGTGCCTTGCAATAAAACCAAATTAAAACCCCTGTTAAAAAACCTGACTCATGTTCTGAAACAACACAAGGAGAAACACAGGAAAAATCAAGTCTATCAAGCCCATGGAAGTAATTCAACAGTAAAGGCTACCAGGAACGTGACTGTTAGAGCAAAGGAATTGGAGAGATTGATAGAATAACACTGAGTTGCACTTGGTCACAGGGAAGTATCCATTGTGTTGTCAGAGATGTGGTCCTTTAGGGAGCCTTGCTCATAGGACAGTAGAGAAATGTCTCAATAAAGCAGTGTTCTAAAAGAAAAATGTATTTTAGTATTTTATTGCAGGGTGAAAAATTAAATGTTCTTTGTAATGTTATGCTTTATATCCACGTGGATCAAATCAGCTAAAACCATACTTGGGTTTTTTTCAATCTCTTTTGCAATATGAGTATCTTTTAAATTTTGTAAGGCAGTGTTTTGTATCACCAAATGTTTTTTTCTGAAAATTTGCAATGCATTTTAATAATCAGAATTAGGTAGTTAATTTTGAATTTGACAGTTTGAATAAATAGATTTTTGCCATATATATCTAAAGGACTTTAAAGAGGTGCTACACATTTGATGTCTGTGTTGTGAGCAAATCTACCATCAGTGTTATGACACTGAAACTCACAGAGGAAATAGACTTACCAAAAAGAGCCTATGTGACAACAGCATTTAATCAACACTTTGCACAAGCTTCTACAGAGAGACAACAGAGCATTATATTTCTGGGTGTGTTTGCCTATGACTTTCAACCGCAACAGCTGCAATGCAAAGGAATAATTAGGAAGGGGCCTTGCTATGGATCTTGTTGTACATACATAAACTCAGCCTGCCCCGGAGACTTCCAGATACGTGGATTATAGGTAAGAAATGTGAATAACTCGCATGAGCAAGTGAATACGGTGGGTATTAGCCCAGTACAGCCCTCCTTCCCGCTGTTCAAGCCTCTGCAGGACATGAGCAATTATTAGATTATATAGATTATATTATAGAGTGGAATAAAATACTAGTTTGAAAAGCTTGATCAGAGTCACATCCTAAATTAAGTAGAAAGGAAGATTCATGTCTATATGTTGCAGACGTTTGGGGGTGGAAACCAGTCTGCCTCAGGTTTTAGTCCTATTTTCTCCTAGAGCACACTGAACTCATCATCTCATTGAACAAGCTTTAGCAGTGAGCAACTGTGAATAAGCTAAATTCAGAGAAGTCTGCATGGAAAGGAAGAAAAATACAGTGTTCTTCTCCAGAGAGCAGAGCTATCCATGAAAAAAAATAAAAGTACTCTAGTCTTTCTCAAAAACAAACAAGCAAACATAAAACTCTCCTCTTTTCTTTGATCGTAGTCATCTTTATATAATCACCTTTGGATGCAAAGCTGGCATGGAAAATTCCAGTCCAAATGGTAAAAGTTTGAGAAAGTTAGAGACATAAAACAAGGAACCTGTAGATGAAAACAGGTTTTGAACTCTATCTCAGGCAGATGCAATCAGTCTTCTTCTTGAAGAGCGTGAAATCCATTTACTGAGAAGACAGCACAGTGCACCCAAGCTGAAAGACCCCTCTTCTTGTGCATACCGCCCAGGGTATGCAAGTGTTCCCTGTCTAACACAAACTGCTATGCACACCCAGCTCTCCAAACATATTCACATTTCACAATTGCAGGGTCTTATATACAGGTGTAATCAACATTTCAGATGGATTGAACTGAAAATGTCCCCTGAGCAACTTTTCACGAGGGCAGATAGTGATAGAACATGGGCAGTAGTTTTAAATGAAAAGAGTAGAGATTTAAATTAGATGTTAGGAAGAAATTCTTTACTCAGAGTGTAGGGAGATACTGAAAGAGATTACCTGGAGAAGATGTGGATGCCCCATCCCTGGAGGTGTTCAAAGACTGTCTGGATGGAGCTCTGAGCAACCTGGTCTAGTGGAAGGTATCTCTGCCCATGGCAAGGGGTTGGAACAAGATGACCTTTAAGGTCTCTTCCAACCCAAACCATTCTGTGATTCTCTGATTTGTAACTCCTCTCGTCTGTGTCAATCTGAAAATATCTGTTCTGGTCTTACACTGCTCAGAGACCTTAGGGAGCATCTGACAGACTTTCTATTTAGAATTAATTCTGTATTACTGTTTCACACATTTTTTGCTCTCCTTGAACAGATTCAACAGGCTTAAAGGCAGCAGAAGCACTGTTTCTAAAAATACAACTGATAGATAACTGTCGTCTCCACAGGCTGCCTGTTGGGTCTTCTCTGATGTAGTAATGAACTGAATGATGTTGTGGTCACCTGTAAAAGCCTTGCTATTGAACAGCATTCTCCTGATAAGCTTCTCCTGAATAAAAGAAGAAAACTGCATATACCTGGTCATGTTACAGTAAGGATAAAGCACAAACTGAGTAATACAAGAGTTTCATACATTTAATGCTTCCAGATGTTGACGTGGTCTTCCTGCTTGCACTTCTCTTCCTATATTTCTTCAGTATGTATTGTTACACAAATAGCTTGTTTTATTTAGGTTGAACATTTTCCTAATTCTCTTTCACTCTTTGCTTTCTTTAAATTTGTTAGGTATTGCTCTGGGACACATAGTAAGCAGGAAATCTTGTGAGGCATCTTTTTATCTCTTTCTGTAAAATGTAGTTTGAAAAGCAGAGCTTGTATCCTCTTTAGGTAGAAGAGCCAGAGAAATGGTACTATGCATTTATAAACTGCACCGTTTGCCACTAAGCTTGTGTATTCTGCTACCAGCACTGAATATGCTGTCTTAAACACAAAGGGCCAAGAATTTAGGCCCCTATATCAAAATCTGTAGGCACCTGAATCAAAATCTAATCACTTTTCTTGTTCTATCAGTGTTCTTTACTGTTCAAGTGCTGTAAGCAAAGCATCTTCCTTACGCACCACTGGTATTAAAGGTCCTTCAAGGAAAAATTAGGTTCTCCATTAAAAACATGAATTATTGAAATTGCATGGGGGATATAACTAATGTTTAGTAAAACTCTCTTCCTGTATCAAAAGAGCGTCTAGGTCAGTCATTGCTACTGTTGCTCTGCAGACTTAATGAGAGAAAATGCAATAAATTTTTGTCACTTGGAATATGACTCAGAACAAGAGACAGACAATCTACTGATTAGGAAAGGGGGGAGTTGTTAATTTAATTAAGGAGTCACTTAATGAATTAAAATGGTACTTTGGATCTAAGTATCTAAGCCTGCAAAAACTTTAAGAATACTGTAAGCATTTGTATTTCAAAAGCAGCCTGGGTTAAGATTATTTCTCCTTAAGAGGTGACATCTCAGCTTTGCAGATGGAGAGAGGACTGAGTTCTAGAGAGATTAGTCACTGTCAGTGACTATACAGAATAGAAAATATATTTTTGAGTACGATGTTACTGCCACACAGGGAGAGCAGTTCTGTAGCTGAGGTAAAAGTTTGTTACGCTTTATGAAAAATGTTGACCAGGAAGGCAATCTTGTTCTAAATTTTTTTTCTTAAATATTCTTTTGTCCAAAATTTCAAACCATAAAGGTTTTGTACAAGCTGAAACACTGAAGCTGAAAATAGCATGTGCAATTTTTTAGCCAAATATTTCACCAGGTTGGATACTTAGTGGCTATTATTAAAAAGTTGTAAAGTTTAACTGTACTTTGGAAATAAAATGTTTCTTTTTATAGAAAGAAACAAACCAAACACTTGCTTAAGAAAGTATTTTTTGTTGAGAAAACTGAAACAGTAACAGATTTAAGTCTTGGTGCATGATACAGAATTGAAAACAGACATTTCCCCTAGGAATGTCCATTTCATCAAATTTTCCACTTTGACCAAGCTGTTGTTTTTCGACACACAAGGTGGGGGAGGAGTTTCATGACCATTTTTCTGTTACCTCTATTATAATTTCTTACTCTTCATATTATGCCCACCTTTGAGTTGGGTGACAGAGCTGCTGGTTGCCCCCACCCCATCAGGTTTTGGCACCTGCCTGTTGCTGGGAATCACAGAAGAGTTTGTGTTGGAAAGGACCTTAAAGATCGTCTTTTTCCAACCACTGTGTCCTGGGCAGGGATACCTTCCACTAGACCAGGTGTCTCAGAGCTCCATCCAACCTGTCCTTGAACATTTCCAGTGATGGGGCAGCCACAGCTTCTCTGGGCAACCTGTGCCAGGGCCTCACCACCCTCATAGGGAACAATTTCTTCCTAATACCCAATCCAAACCTACTATCTGTCAATTTGAGGCCATTCCCTCCTGTCACTCCCGGCCGTTGTAAATAGTTTCTCTTCATCTTTCTTGTCAGGCCCCTTCAGGTACTGGAAGGCCACAATGAGATCACCCTAAAGCCTTCCCTTCTCCAGGCTGAACAATCCCAATTCTCCCAGCCTTTCCTCATAGCAGAGCTGCTCCATCCCTCTGATCACCTTGGTGTCCGTCCTCAGGACTCACTCCAACAGTTCCATGTCCTTTCCATGCTGGGACCGCCGGGCTGGAGGCAGCTCTGCAGATGGGCTCTCAGCAGAGCAGGGCAGAACCCCCTCCTCCCCTGCCGCCCATGCTGGGGGGCTCAGCCCAGCACATGGGGGTTCTGGGTCCCAGTGCACATGGCTGGGGCATGGCCACCTCCCAACCTCCAGCACCTCAGGTACTCCTCCCAGGGCTGCTCCATCTGCTCATTCCCCAGTCTGGATTAATAATGAAGAGGCTTCACTTGGAGCTTGTTTATGACTTATTAGTTTTAAAGCAGGCTCTCTTCCACCACAGCTTGATATAAGCAATTGTTTCCTTCACACATTTATTAGTGAGCAGATTCCTTCAGCTCCTCTTCAGGAACAAAATCTTCAGTCAACTCCTAACTCCATTTGGTCATTTAAAATTCCACTTACTCCCGAGAGGCAGGTTCTAGATTGTCTCCCCTCCCCTCACTGTGCTTTTTCACAGCAACAGGGTCTTATGTGGAAAGAAAGCTATTCCATGAAGGGCTTAATCTGATTTTTTCCTGCCATCCTTTGCAGTGTTGTGTAGCTGTAGAAGAGGTGACTTGGGATCCGTGGGTACCAATTATGCCTGGTTGGGCATATTGGGTTGTTCTCAGTCATATGAGGACTCAACAATGGGATTATTCCTTTTTCATGGGCAGAAGCTCAGCCCATGACAGAGCAGAGGGGACAGGAGGCTCCAGCAGGGACAGGAGGAGGGGGCAAAAGTGAAAAGACAGGGGAACACAGAAGTTGAAATTAAGAACGTATGTGATAGCCAGAAACTGCAGGAAAAGGCAGGATTGTGCCAGGCAATCTATTTTTGAATTGGCTGACAAGAATCTAATGTGTTGTTTGGGTAAGGATACTGTGCCGGCTTATAAGCAGAGCCAGTCGTGGGAGGGGAGAACAGTGCAAATCCCCAGTTTTTGCTTCCAATCATCTCTTTCTGCTCTGACTCCCAAGCAGCAACGCTGGTCTCCAGCTGCTGCACTGGGCCTGAAGTGTCAGGTGCGGGAGCTTCAGCTGGTCTAAACCTGCCAGTATCCAGGGATTTTTGGTGGCTGAACACAAGATGAAGACCTGGCCCTTCATTATAAAAATTACTGTTCTCTGTTAGCAATAAGGGGAGGGAAGACATCCAAAGAAGAGGGAGGGCTGAGAGGGGATGTCAAATGAGCCAGGCTGCCTAATGTCATCTGGAGCTTTGACACAGGCTCCCCATTGTGCCAGAATGTCTTTTAATTTGTAATCCTTTGTGGAGTGGGCTTTGGCAAATCACCATCCTTTTGTGCCTCTCTTTACCCACATATGAACTGCAAAATGATAAACACTATTTAACTTCCAGGTCAAGGGAAGCCTGCAGCCTGCATCCCTCTTGATTTAGAAGTCTTTCACTTGTTTCTTTGTCACACACGCAGAGATTAAGAGAGCTGAGGTACTTTGAGGTGCAAATGGCACTTCAGCATTTCTGTGTCCTGCATGTGATGGGTGTGCAGTGGAGCAGCAATAGCTACACCTGGGAATATGGACTCAGAGACAGAATCAGCCTGGTTCTGGCTGTTGCTGTTTACTGTGCCAGCAGAGGCTGTGCTTGGAATATTTCAACATTTTACGAAATAAGCCTCGGTAGTTCCCAAGAATATTGTCATCTTCCATAAATTAGTATCTCCACTCTTTCCCATAAGACTTTCACTGAAAATGAGATCACTCTTCCTGACCTAAGCAACTGAGGTAAATCTCAGCAGGAATTTCTGCCAGGGATGCCTTTGGCTCATAATGTCACTACTCATGTCCTACTCAGAAATCACCATCTATTGTTGAAGCCTGTAAAAATGAAAGATGTTCAACCTCTTTGGAACATTTCAACCAGTTTTATTCAGATCAGGTCCGTTTTGTTATGCCCAAAGTGGAAATACACCATGGAAGAGCTGACAGATAAACAGAAGGGGAACATGACACACAATTTTATCATGGTCCGTGTCACATAAGAACCTCCTCAGAAGCTCAAGGCCGTACCTGTGCTCACATAAACGTACCTGATAATCAGGTACACTGCAGATTTCTCCTTTGAGGTTAAGTCTCAAATTAATTATTTACCTGCAAAGGAAAATACTGGAACTTTATCTTTTGCTTCATGTATGACTTCTTTTCCATCTATTTTTCTTGGTTCCTCCATCTTTCATTACTATTATACCTTCCATTTACAAGCCTATTTTAAATTCCATTCCTCAGCCATTCAATTTATTAACTCTTTTTTCTTTTCCTCTTCCACTCCAGCCATGGACAACTTGGAAAAGTCATTCTTGGACAAGTCATTCTCTTATTGCCCAAATATCCATCAGAGGATACCTGACTTTGCCACATTGCAGTGTTTTGTATTTTGGTGGCCAGGAAGTAGCACAGCAGCCACCACCAACACTTACAGCCCAACTCAGCCAGACACTGCTGCCTAGAAGCCCAGCCTTGGTCTCATTTTGGATCCCAGCCTCCCACTATGGCCTTCCAGCTTGTTGGGTCCCATGGCCACACCATAACCTGGGTCAAGAAATGCCCTAGCTGAAAATGAAGTGTTCTCAAAAGTTGACTTTTGGGAGTCAGGCTGCTCCTGCCCAGGACTGCATCAAGACTGGGAGTCTCCAAACAACCTTTGGCTGGTAGGCTCCCATTGATGGGAAGTGGTGAGTGGCACAGCTCAAGCCTTTGCTGCACATTGTTCATGTGTTTACCAGGAAATTTGGCAGAGAACTCCACAGTTTTACTGCTGTATTTCATTGGAATGGCCCTAATTTTGCAACACCTGCTGTGTAGGAGCCTGTGTAGTGTCTATAATGTGTGAGACTACAGCTTCAACCTCTTAAACCATGACCCTTCAAGATGAAGAACCGTAAGAACACAACTTGAATTGCTAAAACTTAAAAAATAAAAAACAACAAAACCCTTTAAAATATATATTATTCCAATTATAAAGTGACAAAATGAGCTCACTTTAGTAGGTGGAAAAATGTTATTATTGTAGCTAAACCACTGTTACTGCTTATCAATTACAGAGTGGGCGTTAAATAGATCAAGATTGCAAACTTACCTTGCGGAAAATTCAGGGCTGTGGAGAAAAGGTTTCCAAATCAGAGAAATTTATTTTTACACCAAAAACCAGTAATGGATAAAAATTTGCTTTCAATTTAATTTAGAACAATGAACATATTTCCAATAATTCATTTGGATAATGTTTATCCATCTCATTTGAGCTTCTCTTATATTAAATATGATGTGTTAGCTGGTATATTTAATATGGAACATGTTAAAGATACTTTAATATAGAAAGAAAATTAAATGAAAACATAATAAAGTCAAAACAATTTTATCTTATATCAAAACAAAATGTTTTGGTATTATTTTAAAAAGTCAAGAAAGTAAAAATGAAATGTTTTGACTTTTTCTTGTTAAAAATATTTGTTGAAATTGACACATTCTTGCAAAACATTTGGATTTTGACAAACAGAAATCTTTTTTACAGAGGAATTGTTTTGCTGAGCTCTAATTAAAAACTGGCTAACTCACAGTTAGTTGTCAGTGGCAAATTGTTACTGTGAGTCAACTCTGTGATGAAAGGGATTAGTTCATGGGCCAGTGCTATTTAATATTCTGATCTGTGATCCTGAAATAAGCATAATAACAGTTCTGAAAAATTTCTAGGCACTAAGGAGTTCAGCAGAGTGACCAGGGCCATCACACTGTGATGGGGATCCGTTCGGGAGACCTGTGACGCAAATATCAGCTGTTTCAAGTCAGGAAAATCCAGACATTGCCCCCACAAACAACTCTGCCTTGTCAGGACAGGTTCAAGGGGGTTTAATGGATAAATAACTGAGCAGTAAAGGAAAGCAGGGGAGAAACAAGCAGGATACTGAGAGGAGACCAATGGAGGAAGGTGGTGTCCTGTTCCGATATCAACAACATGAAACTGTGAGGGTAGAAAAATACAGTGAGGAAAGGATAAGTCAAGTTAGTGCCCTTTGTTATTTTGCCCACCAAAGACTGAAAAGTGATGAGGGAAGAGGAAGAAAAAAGGTTACTGGGGTTTTTTGAGAACGGAGTTTAAAAAAGGAGTTTAAAGCAGACAAATTCAGAGGAAAAATGAAGCAACTTCTTTTACTGGTGAGTCTGACTGATCATAGAAACATTGTACTTATCAACGTGGTGAACTCATCATTTCAGGATGTCTTTAAATCAAAATTTTACTGAAGGCACAAGTTATTTTGGTTCAGCCCACGACAAGAAGGGGAAAAAAAATCTGACTTGAGTTGAGAAAAGAACAGAATAAGTGTTTTTTTTAATACCCATTACATTTATAATTTATGGGAGTCTACACATCAATTATTTGCACATGGTGAGTAATCGGAAGATAGCCAAGATTTTTTAACTGAATCAAATTATGCCAAAAATCAGGAATTTATCATCAACACTGTCAACAGTTGTTGAAGGTAGATGTTTGGATTAAAAACACTGTCCTGGACATGGTTTCACAAAATTATTTCTAACTCAAAATTTTGGTATTACATCTAATGAGACTGAGCTTTTAATGAGCCTTCATTTTAGGAGTAGAATAAGAGAGCTGATCTAGAATCCCTGCCCTGGTGGCAAGGAGATTCACACAGATGCAAGTGGGATACCTGCTTTCCTTCCTGATTCAAAGCTTCCTTGGTGCCTCATCCATTGCCCAAGACCTCACAATATTTTCAGCAAATAGAACATTTCTGTAGAAACATTTCACTCTGAGCAAGCACCATTTCATCAGGAAAGAAATTAAAAGCTTGATCAATATTATATCAGTGTTTAATTACTGCTCATGCTACAAAACTCACTGTGCAGAACTAGGTTTGTAACTTATATTCCTATTACGTTCTTCTCTACATGTAAAACGAGAATCTGATCTTATTCTACCTTTATATCCATTGTAAGGGCCTTGGGCAGAAGACTTTCCTTGTGTGTGTATACTTGCACATAAAGTAAGAAGCATATCAGCTTGTTTGTAACAGAGATAATGCTTGTCCTTCTACTCCTCTATTTTAAAAAAAATATAGCCAACAGTTAGGAAGTGCAAGTCAGAGATTTTATCTGCCATCCATGACTTGAGTATTATATATTTAAATAAAATATTGAATTATTTGAAGGAATGAATTTATTGTATGCCATGTGTTTCTTTGCAGAACAATGTGACAGTGAGATAACATTTTACAATTTCAGATTTTTTCCCATGGCAAGGAAACTATATTTGACAGCCAGCTGGTTTCTTTTACTCCATTTAATGTATACATGATGGATACTGGTTAGGACTGATGTTTTCACTAGAACATTATCAACAACTAAGTCTAATAACTGATACAATGATAGAAAATTTTGTATCATCTTCAGGTATTTTCAGCCTATATTTATAGACAAGTTTACCTTGTATTTATTTTTTGTGTTATAGTTGTTATACAGAATTGTATCTCCCATTTTTTTCTCAAAGGCAAATTGCTTATTTGCAGCAAACCTCTGATTTAATCTTGCCACTCTATTCAATATCTCCTCCCCCTAATCTTGGGTGGTCCCTTTTATTTCATGTCCCTGTTTTTAAGCCCTCTACCATTTCCCAGGTCAGTGCACCTTTTCATGAATCCCTTTTTTCCATTACCTGTCCCATAATTCTCGCCTTGTCTTTCTCCTCCACAATGCTAGCTCCTCTTCCCATTAGGGAGACACATTCTTCTTTCTGATCCCTTCAAATGAAGGTCCCATATTTCAATATATGAATATCCCTTGATACTATTATTATTATTATCTGTGATATATTAAGAAATGACTGGATGTGGCATCCAGTGCTCTGGTTTAGTTGACAAGGTTGGTGTTTGGTTAAAGTTTGGGCTCAATGGTCTTGGAGGTCTTTTCCAACCTTAATGATTCTGTGATTCCATGGTTTTACTCTTCCCATATACAACACTACCTCAGACAACTCCTCTGTTTTAACCACAAATACTAGTATTCACATAGGTCAAGATCCGAGTAAAACATTTTCTTGGTCTAGTGCATAAGACACAGAAAATAGTTGGAGTTTCAGGAGTTCCCCTTCTGTTTTTCTTTTTCTCTTAAAGAATTTTCCCCATACATGGTTGCTAAGAGACAAATTACTGAGTGCTTAAGAGAGACAAAAGACCGGGCCACAGGGGGAGGAGTCTAGCTGGCTGCTCTCTTTTACCTGGGGTTTTCTTGTGTAAGGCAGGATGCTGTGAGATTTGAACAGGCAAAAAAGGGCAGGGTACAGCCCCTAGCTCTCTTGCTCTTCCAGCATTCGGAGGAGAGAGAAGCTGCTCTCGCGGTGGAGGGAATTTCGTCACCTCTGCAGACTCCTGCCCTCTGCCTTTCTACTGTGAGTAGAGCTTGCTTGCTGGAGCGGCTGCTGCACTGGGACCCTGTTTAACACCCTACCTCACCAAAAAGAGACTTTTCTCACCATCTGCTCAGGTGCCTCAGGAGACCCCGGGATCCCAAGCCCGCCTTTCCCTGCCCCGCTGAGAGCCGGGCTGAGGCTGCACTGCCCCCACCCTTCCTCTGCCACTGCTGCAAGCCTCTGCTACACTGTAGCACCGCACCCCCGCCTGCCCAGACGTCCCGGGGCTCCCGCTGCAGCTCTGGAGTTTGATACATCTCGCCTACCACCCGGGACTTTGTGTTCATCTCTGCTGTTGTTCCAGCCTGCTATTCTTGAGGGTCCAGCTTGGGGCACCACGGTCGGCTGCCCCAGGGGGTTTGTGAAGCTTCTCGTCCGCCATTACCGTGTGGTCCCCGAGCTCGCTCCGGAGCGCGCCCTGCAGCCATGGAGGAACCATCGCACCCGCCCTGCTCGGCCGGGAGCCACCAGCGCCCCTGCCGGCTGTGAGCGGCACTGCACCAAAGGGGAAAGTGTCTGACAGCCGAGAGAGGCTGCCGCTGGGCTCCTGCTTCTGTTTATTATTACTGCCATAGCTATTGTTGTTTGTTTGCCTTGTTTTATATATAGATACATATATATATATATAAAAGTAAAGAACTGTTATTCCTATTCCTTATATCTTTGCCTGAAAGCCCTTAATTTCAAAATTACAATGATTCAGAGAGAAGGGGGTGGCATCTTCCATTCCAAAGGAGGCTCCCACCTTCCTTAGCAGACACCTGTCTTTCAAACCACAACAATTGTTTTTCCTTGTGCAGAGTTGTTAGACACAATTTGATTAGTTTCCTTTGGTTTAATCTGTTTCTGAAATCCTGCTTCTAGTCAGCAACTGCAGTGAGAGACTGTGCCTTTTGGGCCAGACTTAGAATCACAGAACTATTAAGGCAGGAAAATACCTCCAAGATCATGGAGTCCAACTTTCACCTGAGCATCACTTTCCCAACTAAACTATAAGTGCCATGTAGTCATTTCTTGAGCACTTCCAGGGATGATGACTCCAACACTTCCCCTGACAGCCCATGCCAGTGCTTGACAACCCTTTTGGTGAGGAAGTTCTTCCTGATGTCCAACCTGAACCTGTCCTGGTGCACCTTGAGGCCATTTGCTCTTGTCCTGTCATTGGCTGCCTGGGAGGAGTTGCGAGTCATCGTGCGTCCCTAGGACACACACCAAGGAAAAGCTTTTGTTTCCTGTAGAGCTCTACCAGTCTGGCGCCTGCAAGACAACTTAACTTGCAGAGGTGAGTGAATTAAGTTGCTCTGCTTTATGGAAAAGAAGGATGAAGGAGCTGCAATGTTGCAGTTGAAGCACGGGCAACGCAGAAAAAAATGGAGTACTGAGTCAGAGCTCCGGTTGAGGGAAATGATAACCCCCCTTTATTTAATTACAGGCAGGCTTTATATAATCCCTGCATCGGTCTATGGCAGGGATCATTGGTCCCTGGTCCAACCACCTCTCCCAGTGATTGGCCAGACCCCACACCACCTGTTTGACTCCTAATAGGACACACCTGCAAGGTGTTTAGAAAAGCATCTTCCTTGGTATGTTGAAACCAAGGACTTAACAGAATACTTGCAAAATGGTGGATTTTTCTCTGCCAGCAGCTTTTCAGCATCCACACTGCGATACTGTTTGGTGCAGACAAAACACTGCCACTTGCTTGTTATCAGAATTGCTAAATCTGGACAAGTGTGCTGGGACAGCCAGGAACCCACTGCTCCTTCTGTAGCTTTTAAACACAACCTGTTGCACAATCCAAAAGAGTAAAGACCAGCCAGGAGACCTCTAGACACCATTTTTCCAAACTTGAAAATAAGTTTTACCTTGAAAGCTTCACTGAATTTTGTAACAAGAGCCAAGGCAGCCCAGTGAATCCATGTGCAGAGGCTAGATCAACATTGTGGCTTAGAGCAACTTGGGAGTTCTCACATTGTCACTGCAGCCCAGAGAAAAGTGGAGCAGCAGCTGCTCACAAGCTGAAGCTTCAGCCCAACTTTCAGAGAGCATCTTAAGTATTTAAAAGGTCAAATAAAATTTTTTTGTGTCTCACTCTCTCCACACTCTTCTCTTGTTATTTCACTGATAAAATCTGGGGAGGACATGCTGCTGTTTTTATAGTGCAACAGGACTGGCAAAGCCCCACTTTAGAGAAGTGTAGGTTGTAGCATGCATGACTAATGATTAATGATGCTCATTAAAAAATGAAGTTCTGATGAAATTCATTAATGCTTGGCTTGAGTCTTGCTAACAGTTATGCAACATTAAGAGCAAGGCAATTACAGATCTTGGCTGCAACTCATTGAGAGATAAAAGAATACCCTTTTTCCTGTTTAACTCAATGTATGACATGCTGCACTACAGAACGGAGCTGTCTTGAAAAAGCTTCTCCAACAATGAGACACAGCCTGCAGCTCCATTGCCACCTGCAGGTAAGTGCTGGAGTCTGTCATCCTGTTTTATTTCCCAGAGCACAGGGAAAGAAAAAGTATCCACAGAAAAGAAGGATGAAAAGTAAAAGCCATGCTTCTAACTTGCCCTGGTGATGTGCTGAGGCCTGAGCAGCAAGCCACACCCAGAGTTGACTCACAAGATGAATCCTGGGTACTGTGTGACTAACACCATCAGTATTATTTAGCTAAAAATAGATGACAAAGATGCTTGTGTCTAGCTCTGTACAACCTTGTGTAGTTATCTGCAAGAAATTTATCATTTTAAGGAACTTTCCCAACTGACATGAATAGAGGCTTGTTTGTAGGGTATTTTAGGGGAAAACCCTCCCAGCCAAGGCCTGGTCTCTGGCCAAGCCCTGGCTCTGGCCGGTCGGGAAGTGTGCCAGCAGATCCAGGAGTTTCTGTGCTAAAAATATAAACAAGTCACTTTGACTTACTGATTTGGGCCTGTAAAAGCTGGACCCACTTTCAGGGTGAATTTGGAGACTTCACCAATGGGTGGATGCACTGTGTAGGATTTTCCCAATTGCCAGGAAGGGCTCTCCAGGTTCTCACTGCGAAACGGGGCTCTCCAGCGACTGCAGACTCTGGATGTTGGTAAAGTATTTAGGCAATTGGTGATATAGCTTTCTCAATCACTATCCTTTCTCTTGTATAGTAATGATTAGGTGCACTACCTTGCTTACTTTTGCTTGTTGCTAAAGCCAAGCGCATAGTTTTATTGGATGTATTTTACTTTTTTGTTGTCTTTATATTCATACTAGAATAAGACCATTCTTTCCATTGGTGTCTGTGTCCTTTAAATCACCCTATCAATTGGCAAAACACCTGGTCAGCCAGAAAGTAGTTTCAGGTAGACACCACCTTTGGCCTCTCAGGTGAGTACTTCAACAATTTTATATATTGATCCCTTCACACTCATAAAAATCTAAAAACCAGATGAGCGACTTTATTCTAAACAGCACAGCAAGAGAGCGGGATGAGGGTAAACTGCTGATTGGTTGTAGGGAATATTAACAAGGAATGGGAAGGAAACATATATAGATACAATTATTGTATCTATTAACAATGTATTCATGTTGAAAATATTAACCTATAATCCTATATACATCCTAAATAACCCAAATCAGCTTTGTGTTGTTATTAAGGATAAAGGTGGTATTTCGAATTCACTCAGGAAGACTCCTGGGAGTGCACACTTTATGTAGCTGATATTTAAATATGATAGGCATTGGAGTCCACTACACATGCCATTGTTTTCCCTCCTATTTAATGTCTGTACTTTGCTCTTTATCTAAAGAAAAATTAATAACATATTCAGGACCATATTTTCTGGGGTGGCCTCAAAAGACCTCTTCATTACTTCCCATGGACAACTTCTGTCTCAGTCAGAGCTTACTCTGAATTTTCTGGCCAAGCTGTGAATGAAGGATTTTTACTTATGGAAGAAAAGAAAGATTCCAGGTTACATTGTATTAATTCATCAACACACATCTCCTTTTCCACTGCAACTGTGACCAATAATTAGCTACAGCTTAGCCCTCCCTGTGGAACTTCGAGCATTTGAGCAGTTTATGCCAGAGAAACACCACCTCTTGTCTCTAAGCAGCAATTCAGTAGGGATAGTAACCCCAGAAACCCAGTCATAGTCTATTTTCTATTAAATTGAAATAATAGAATGGTTTGGGTTGGAAGGAACCTTAAAAGATCATCCAGTTCCAACTCCCTGCCATGGGCAGGGGCACCTTCTACTATCCCAGGTTGCTCAGAGCCCAATTCAATCTGGCCTTGAACACATTCCAGCTGATCCACAAGCAAGTGTCCAACCCTGTGCCACTGGCTATTTTCAGCATCATGGATCAGCTGACAAAATTGTCCCCCAGAGTTAAAACAGCCCTTATGGGGCACAAAATTAAACTTCAGAGCAGCCCTAACTTGCCATGCTTTCCTCCTTTTCCTCAATGGCAGTGAGCTCTCCTGACAGCCACGTTCCATCTAATTCCTGTCTCCCATGTTAAATTTCAGCAGACAATGACCAAGCCTATTTAATACGCAAAACTGTTAACAGTTAACTTTGTGCAAGCCAAATTCTGGCTCAAAATATTTCTTTCTAGCTGCATTGTCAATGGCATAGAGAGGTATCTATTGGGACACAAGTCAAAACCCTTTAAGAACTCTTAACTATTCTGTATCAAGAGTTTTCAAACCTGGGGAAAACAAAAATCATCACAATATATGCTAACAACGCCATTAGAAACCAACTTTATTGTTGCAGTTTGAAATTATTTACACAATATAAATCTCTTTAAAAGGTACATTACTTCATTTAATCAGTGGTGGAAGGCCTTAGAATAGTTTCAATCACATTTAGCTCGAAAGAAATACAATTCACTCCAATGAATAAATGATGCACCTAAACACCACAACATACAAAGGGCATGGGGACTCTTTTGGGGGATGACAGTGCTAGAACATGACAAAGGCTCTTTTATAAATTGAGCTTAGTTTTCTCACAGGATGCAAGTGGACTCGTGTTTAAAAGAACACTGAAAAATCTGCAATAACAAAGAAAATGACACAAAACGGAATATAATCCTAATATGCTGTAGCCCTGTGTCTACAAGTGTTCAAAGGGTTATGGATGAAGAGGCTTAGAACCAGTGCCTCTAACTTGAAGTCACACCTTAGAAAGACTGGATACATTCTCCATGCTGAGACTATTCAAAGCACTTGTGTACAAAGCAGCAGCATTAACTACCACACTGTGATACAAAATGGTAAATGGAAACTTGCTACAAATAAAAGAAATTTCACACACTGAAGACTGGACACTTATTTTCTGATAACACTTAAGGATTACTACTACCAAAAACTTAGAAACATAGACTTTTTCTCCAGTTCACACTGTATTTTATGGCCTTTTATATGGTATTTTTCACATTTCCCTTCCAAGGTCTCTTTCATCTTGCATTTTGCATGTGTCTCTACATGGGGAAAAAAAACCCAAAACCAGTTAACAGAGGAAAAACACAGTTGTAATGCCAAAAAAATAGGCTGGTGCAGGACCTGAAGTTATTTCGGCACTTCGCTTGCTAGATTTCAAGTAACTTGTTTTTCTTTCCTTTTCATTTCCATGAAGTTTCCCTCTGTGTCATCCCTCTATAAACATCAAGTCAAAGATATTTGGGAAGTCCATGAACTAAATTCCACACCACACAGAAGCTGTGATAGCAGCTTGACAACTTTAGAAGGGTGCAGAAACAAGAGTGGGAAACCTTGAACCAAAAATCTGGTCATCTGGTAAAGTCTGGCCATCTAAGATCCCAGTGGTCTCCAGGGCCATCCCAAACAGTTTTCTAACATTTCCTCATAGTAATAAAACCCATTATTAAAGAATTTTGTGCAGAGCACCATCCACACTATTAATACACAGAAAAGCCCAAAACACAATGTATTGCAAACTAATCAGCTACAAAGGTGCTTTCTTTTTTATAAATTTTTTTTTGAACAGTCTCTTCCCTCTCTCTCCAGGCTGACTGGTTTCCTAATCATACAATCTCTACAGACCAGACCAACTGTAAAAGTCACTCAAAAAGAAAACAAAAAAAAAAGAATCAAACAATGCCTTTTCCAGTGTCTCTTCACTTCATTTGGATGGAGCACATCCTTATAACCAGCCTGTGCAAACATTTCACGTGTTTTCCTTCCCACTGAAGGTCTCTAAGCCACAAAGTCTGGTTTAATCCAACACATTCCATCCAGAATAGTGTGGTTTCTCACTGTTGAAAGCCCCTTTCCTAAAAATCCTGTCTTTGGCTAAGAGAACATCTACCTTGCACAAGATCAAAGGTCTTGGCTTTTCCTATCTTTCACAACTATTGAAAACAATCAGTTTGCCGCTCACAGTTATAAAGAGGGAGGAAAAGTCATCTGCAAGACTGTTCCACATCAGCCTTCCATTTCCCTTAAGGTCTGAAAAAATGCTTTTTGATCCACTACCATAATTACAACCTGCTTCGTGTGGAAGATGACAGCAGATAGTTGCCAATCCCAGCAGTTTAACCATCGCAGAACACAACAAATAACACAAAACATGAGAACAAGGAACACACTGCCACCTAAAACACAGACTGATAAGACATGGTCAACCTCCTCTGCTAACTACGAGAAGGACTGCCCCGAACAAGAGATTATAGTGCCACTGGGGTTTAGAACAAAGTTTTATTTCTCAAAAAGTTACCCAATTTTAAGATTTATTTTGGTATGAGTAACAAGAGTATTTGTAAGCTTTTGTTACTACCAAAGGCTTTTAAAAAATCTGAACTTTACTCTTTATAATTTCCTCTTGTCCTTAAACCATGAGAGTAAAGAAGCATATTCAATACATTGCTACAGCAAAACCTTCAGTTTCCAAGTGAATGATTTCCTTTTACTTACATTTACTAAGCCCATCCCTCCTCTGGACTAGTACTTCTTGGAAAAATTCACTTCCCAGGACCTTTGTAACTGAAAGTGTCACCACAGGTAAAACTGAGAGATTGTACATACTACATCAAGATCCATTTGTCAGATGGAGAATGAGATTTGCAAATCAGAATTTTCCAGCAGAGTTATTAAACACAGCAGTGGGAAGAATAAACTAACAGCTTGAAGGACGCTATGGAGTTCATAACAGACAGTGGAAGGCAACAGTGATGAAATATAGTCAGGGAAAAAAACATTTCTTCATTATGTCTGTTTCCAAGGTTAAAGGCCTCTTCAGAAAGGGACTTTTTACACAAAAAAAAAAATCTGTAAGTCAGGTACTGACAAAGCAGAACGTCACTTTAGTCCAAAAGGAAACAGTGATAGCCAAGTATGGAAAGGAAGATTTTATATTCGTGTTTACGCTAAAAGAAGTAGGGTTGTGGGCACAAGGAGCAGGGGGAGGGAATCGCACTCAGGGAAAGTACCCCAGCTATAAGTTTTAAATACTCTAAAGGGGTACCAATAGTTCTGGTGTTGAGGTAAATTAACTGACAGAACTATTTGAGTGATTTGGACATTCAGTATAAGCATTTACAAGTTAGCTACTAATCCTAGTAGAAGGCTATATCCACCAAAAGCATTTAAATTGAGGGACTCCTATCACAGCTACCTCAATCAGTGTCCCCATGGGAGCACACACTTCAGGAGTGCTTCAATCCAACACCCTTAGTTTAGAAGTCAACAGCATTCAAGAATGTATAAGAAATTCTTGGAAGTTTAAATAAACAATTTTAACAGCTTTCCCTATCCTACCAGTACTGCATATACCTCTGACACATGGTTTGCCATATTATTAGAACAGATTTTCTCTTAATCTAAGTACTGTATAAATCTCTTTATTCTCAGAATCATTCCAAAGAGCAAGATTTCAAAAAAGCTAACGGGGGGAAAAAAGACACTGGGTGTCCAAGGCTATAAATGGATATCTTAACATGAAAGTATTATGCTCCGTTATAAGTCAATTTAACAAAAAAAGTCCGCACACAGAGTTAGATTTCTTCTTTACATCAAAATTTCTACAAAATAGGAGAGAATACAATGCAATACACAAGTCCATAAATGCAAGATACAGTACAATTCACACTAATTTACAAATGGTTATTTACACTGTTGTATATACATGTACAGTCAGACCTGGTTAATGCAAATTTGGTACATCCTCTTAAAAAGCAAATCAACAAGCATCAATTAAGGTATTTAAAATTATGTGACAGGAGACTACTGACCATTCAGAAATCTTTACTGCTTGGGCGACTTAAGAAATTAGGCCTGGATTAGCCAGATCTGACTGCAGAAATGAGAAGGAAAAAAAAAAATTACACTATTCTGCTTTACAAAAGCAACCAGGCCACTATGGTCTATTGACTTGATGCTATTTCTGCAAGAATGCCCAGATTAATAATCCTCTTTTTATTTACAATATAACTACAGCAAGAATCATTAATTTTGGCATTCATGCCCCTAGTTTAACAAAGGCAACAGAGTAAATTCTTGGTAAGTCACAGTCAAAACTACTACAGGATGTTTCTAGAGCTCAGTCATTTTTTTTTTTGTCCTCCTTCAAATATCTTCATGTTGCTATTAAAGAGACTGAGAAATTAAGTGAAACAAGTATATGTTCTCTAGTACCTAACTTACATTCAGAATGTCCTGTATTCACAGTTTCAAGCTACCTTATCATCTGCAATGCAAACTACTACTTCCAACTTAATGTGTCTGTAGATATTCCTCAGGAAACAAGGATATCCTAGCGCTACTGGCTCAAACGGATGTGGAACAAGGCTCAAGGCAACTGGGATTTAATTTTGGGAGATATTTTACAGTATTTCCTCAGAGCTGATCACAAATGGATTTAACCTGCACTTCTCTTGAGAGAATGCTGATGCAGAGCAGTGTTGAAATGTCTGAAGTGAATTCCAATGTGCCTTGACCAGTACTGCAAAGTCAACCACTGTAACCTGTGACAGTCCTTGTGCTCCTTCAAAGTGGCTCAGGAAAAGCTTGGAGTATTTGCTACCTGCTTCAAAGTGCTTTTATGGGATTCATTCCAAAAGGATGAGATTGAGCTGCACTCAGGAAAAGCTTTGGTTCTGCGGAAGCAAACTTCCATTCCTGCAGTTATTGCTACTTGAGCTATACAAACAAAAATACTACTGACAAAAATTACAGTAACTCCAAACCTCAGTAGTACTGGTACCTGAAAAGGGAATGTGTTTTGCCAGCCATTGGGAAACTTAGGGTCTGTCAAGTGCTGGATTTCTAAAGACCAAATGAACTTCACAGCCTTCTTTCAAAATATTTCACAAATACAAAGCAACACTGTTAGAAATAAAGCCACTGCTTGGAAGAAAATAGTAACAAAGAGTTCAAAAACCTTTAGCAGTCTTAGTTCCAAGCACATCTTGCTGAACTTAAAGGAAATACAAGACAGCAGGGCATTATTCATCAAATGTCAATGAAGTCCATAGAGAAAAAGTACAGAAGATTAAGGTTTTCAGTGCCTTCATGAGCTCTAGCAACATCCTTGATAACTGCTACACAGTAAATTATGTCTATTTTAGCTATTTGTTCCAAATCAAAAAGAGTTTGTCCAGTATAGTAGCCTTCAGCTAATGAAAATGGTTACCTCATTTCAAGTTACAAAAAAATTCCAGTTCTACCATTTGTATAAAGATTTTTAAGGTTTTGACTGAACAAAAATAAAATGGAAACATTCAGACATTAATATAAACAAGAAGAAAAACAAATTCTAAACTGTGCTTTTACAAAATAACAGAATGCCATTAGAAATGGTCTTTAATGGTGAAGATTTTTCATTCATGTGAATTTTCTTTGTCCTGAATCATTCCAAGCTTTTGTAAAGCACATAAGTATGTATGTGTGTACATACTATACACACATACACACAATGCCATGTGCCACAAAGCAATTTTGAATAAATATCTTTGCTGGAGTCTGTACAACAGGCTCCCCACAATATTTACTCCTCAGGTAAGTTCGTGTTTGCATGTGTTCATGCACACGCACAGACTTTGTACATGTGGGCACTTACGTGACCAAAGTGCAAAGTTTTTCAGAGTATCATCAGACTGAGTTCATGCCTGCCTAGCCTCAAACTGCATTGCTGGGCTTGAGTTTTCTGCTGTGGGTTACTTCCCATCTCCTGCCCCCCAATCCCACCCTCCCTTTTCAGAGTTAAAGCCTCTTTTCCACACAAACTTATGCATTGTTCCATTAAGTAAACATTTTCTTTTCAGTTCACATTTTGTAATCCAGACCATTCTTGGTATAATAGCTCTAAGAAACAAAGTGTGTGTGATGATCAAAGCCCCATTGCTCAAGTTATACATTTTTCCATACTGTCCTTCAAACTGGAGGCTTTGAAAAGCAACTTGCTGACAGGAAAAAAAAAAAAAAAAACAAAAAAAAAAAAAACCATGAGACATACCAGAATCTGCACAACTACAGGACCAGGCATTTAAGACTTAAGAGTCTAAGGCTATAAGATGACAAAGCAGAAAGTTGTCATCAATACAGGAACTGTAAACCTGTTGTCTTGCTCCCCAATGCAACAGGATATCTGCTCGCCTATCTCCAGTCCAACAGACCGTTCTGCCACTGGAGCCCAACAGATACAGACACCAAAATAGTGTTCAAATCTAGAATCAAGTCTCAAAAAGGAAGAGAGATTTAGAATAGTGGTCATTTGACTTTAAGAGCACACTTTATAAACAAGCAGCTTTCCCATGGAAGTTAGGGATGGCAGGCTGTTCACCTAACACCAGTGATTGGTACAATATCCTCAGAGAATCTTGTGGTCACAGAACCTGAACATTTCTACAGCTCAATCAAGAAGAAAAAAAAAAATCAGAAATCAGAATGTTATTTATCATTTCATCAAGCTGCTTGATTCTTGTGCAAAAGAAAAGTACCATCATATGGAAAGCTACCTTAAAAAAAAAAAAAGGGAAAAATAAAGATCATCCTAACTCTTCTCCCTAGTTACACCACACTAGAGATCTCACAGATCTATTGTCACTCCTTTTACTTGTAGGCCTCTAAAAGAATAACTGTCTCTGACATGTCTTCTTTAGCATAAGTTAATGCAACTTCAATAAAACAAGTTGTTAAATGAATCCTTTGGAACAACTTCACTGTCTGCACCCAACTTTAACAAAAACTGATGAAAGCAGCAATGGAATCATGTTAAACTTATAATAAATAATTCACATACAACATATGTTAAATTACAAAGAAGGATTAAATTGCCATTTCTACAACATTTTATAGATTTAGCAAGTTTCTAATCCGTTCTATATCAATGGCAATACGTATGTTCTTCATAACAAATTTAACATTAAAGGACTGTCTAGAGGCATTATTTATAAAGCAAGAACCACCAAGTGAGCATTACAGCACTTCAACAAATGTTTAGCTTTTTTTCCAGTATCTGTTCTCAGAAAAGATTCAGGGGTTGTCCATCCACTTGGTAAGAGTCCTCCTCTTCATTAGTCAGGAAGAGTTAATGTCATGACCTCCAGTTTCATTTTGAAATACTGGTTAAACCGAACAATTGCATACCTGGTCAAAGGGAGAGAGACATTCCAAGTTAGGAACAGCTAACTCTTCGCATGACAACAGCCTTGCTAAGTAGGACTAGTCAAAATTCCACTAACCTCAGCACCCCGCTTCCAAAATTGACTCTTAGCAGCTGCCAAAGGAAGAAATTAGTAACAGAGCCATGATATTATAGTACTACTCTTCTGCCTCCCCCCCACTCTCAGCTTGCAAAACAGATGCTGCTCCAGGATTATCAAAGTGCTTTAGTGTTTAATTTTTCTTGATGGACTGTCCAACAACTACAATGACACAGAAATCTGATCGTGGTGATTAAAACAAACGTGTCAAAGGGGACAAGTTTCTGGGGTTTATCACTGGTGTTTTCCCTCCATCTAGTGGTGGCTTCTAGGTACTGCAGCCTGAGATAACTGGGAATCTACATCGGTCTTATTTTAAAAAGTGACAAAATTAAGCCCAGCAAACTGGGCAAAAAATTCTGAAGTGGGACCTTTTACCAGGTAAAATGATGAATTGTATCACCTCGTTCAGTCCCCCAATGGAGAAATTAATTCCTCTGCTTGTTGCCATGAAAGACCATTTTAAAAAGGCCAAAGACACAGGTGGCTACCTGAAACAGAACTTAACATTCATTGGTGGTACAAAGTCTCTTTAAAACAAGAATAGCAACTTCCAGGATCAACACTCCATGCAATAAGTAAGCAGGCTCTTTCGTACTTTATCTTTGATTCTCACTGTTGGAAATGTAGGTCTTGTATCTCAAAGACAGCACACCTCACAGACCAACTTGGTTTTGTTGGGCTTTGTCCCCCCAACAAAAACATCTAATGCCCAAAAACATTATGTTCCTTGCCTTTTAAACCATGTGTTTTAGCCCAGGGACACAATTTAGAGAACTTTAAGCAACAAAAAACCACTGACAGACAGCTTTTACTGCCTTGTTTTCCCTTAAAAATGAAGTTTTATTGTATGATCACACAGGTCAGGTGTGTTGCTCAGATCTCAGTTTCTGATAGCTGGTGTGTTGGACTAAACGACCCCACAAGTCCCTTCCACCCTCTAGTATTCCATGATTGTACATAGCAAGCACACTTACCCTAGAAAATCAAAGTCAATGGTGGAATATTTGGCTTGGATCAGAGCCCACAATCCCCAAAAGAAGTGGGAAGCCTGAAACAAAAAAATTTAGCACCAAAAAATTAACCTTATCTTAAATCTAACCTGTAGAAGTGTTCTCACATAGAGAGAAGACTTTAAGAGAACACTCAAAACCCTATCTTTTTGTAAAGTTATTTAATCTCTTTACCAAAGAGATTTATAAGCAGTATTATAGAATAAATTACTGGCAAACAGAGAAGGAAATCCATTGGACTCTAACTCCCCATGTGTCATTTTCAAGAGAAACAATGTTGCATTTATAAATATGCCATCTATTAAGTAGATTGCTGTATGGCTATATACACCATGCTAAAAAAATGCACAGAAATGTAACTACCACCTCTACTGCTGCTAACTAAATTTGTATAATTCCACGTGTATTGAACTCCACTACAAACTGGAAATTCCTTTTGAATCTTCAATTACACCCTTAGACCTCTATAATTACATTAACTTTCACTGCTGACTTGGACAAAGATACATGTAATGCTTCAAGAAAAGCTCTAATTCATCAGCAGTTACACAAATTTCTCATCTGTTCCAAACTTACTTCCATTAGGAGTCCAGAGAAGTAGTCTGGAGGCCTCTGTTCACTTTCAGATTGAAAGTATGGGTTATATTAATGATATGACTGTTAGTATCAAAATGAACATGTAATGGCCCTAAGCTTGACAGGATCCTTGTGGAAGACATTTCTGGACACCCAAGTTTCAAGTGACAGACTTTGAACTTCAGTAAATGACTGCTCATGTTAATTACCTAAATGACTTCCTGAAGCTTGCACGTAACACTTGACCAGGAATTTAGAAGATATCCATGGACACACCTGAAAACGCCTCAAAATAGCAACTAATCTATGTCCATGTGTCCACTTGTACTTGTAGTTCAGATAACTTTGCCAGAGAGTTCCAGCTCATTGTTTTACATCAACATGCATTAATTTTGTCAAGTATTTCCTTAACAAAGCTTCCCACATGAACTGACATGAGAAGCACATGGTGTTTGTGCATAATGGGTCGTCTATAGGCAAGTCCTGACCTGTTCTCTAAACACAACTCTATCCTCTTAAACATTATTATGACCATTGTTTAAAACTGACAAAACAGTCATATATATTTGCAAACAGACCACCAGCCTGCTTAATTGCAGCTCTAACTTTCCTAAATCAATGGGACAGCTGAATTTAACAGTAACAGCTAACATTTTGAAAGAATAGCAGCACACAAGCTGCTGGTTTTAAAGTTTGTTCAATAATCATCTTCCTGTTAATGATACTTCCTCACTGCAACCAGTAGCTTTTGCCAGAAAACTGAGTGTATTACAGTAACAGGTGTGCTTGAATTAGTAGGAAAGAGGACTAAAGTAAGGCCAAATTGGCTACTTTGGCATTATTCCTCCTACATATAGCTGGGAATGTTATTCTTCAAAAGAAAAAAAAATACAAGCACTTCTACTGTAACATTTCCCATCACATCATCTAGATAAAAGATCAGCAAGAGACTCTAGAGTGACCTATTTATCCGCAAAAGAAAAAATAAATAAAATCAAAATATTGTAGTTTAACCGAATGTTATCATCCTATTTTTAAAAAGGCTTTTAAAGTATGTAAGTCTTCATGAAGCACTACCTTGCTCTTCTGTCTTCTCACCATTACAAGCAAAAGTTCAACAAAGACCCACCATAAACTGTGGCCAACTTAAAACTTGCCAGACCAATAAACAGCCAACAGAAATCCTCACTCAAAGCTCATCTCCTTATTTTTTGAACGTGCAGTGCCTCCTTCACTAGGAATATTCTACAGAGAATTTTTAATATGCAACAGAGAAGCAAGTTTCCATAAAACAGCAAAGTTTTATTTCTTAGGGAAGTTTTCTCTACATGCCACAATACTCACATTCAAGAAAATAGCAACTACGACAACTTGTTCAAGGAGTATCAGGTTTCTCTACATCATTTTAAATACTCTAATCAAGTTGTTGTTACTTACCAGTGCAAACTGATTGACTTGGACATACAGAACTTCAACTTCTTTTTCACTGACTTCCGTGCCAAATCCTTTATATTCTTTGTAGGCCTCGAGGTAAGATCTCAGCCATTGCTCCTGTAATTTTCTGTTAGGATAAAGGCTGTAGTCTACCTCATTTACTCCTAAGAAAAGAAAAGAATACTATTAGAACCTTATGTTGCATAAAAAGACCATTAGAAACCCTTTAGTACTATCACTAGTAGTCCATTACTGTATCCCTTCCCACCCCAATACACAGGAACAGATTGATATGGACAAATACCCACATTTTTACTTTTACCCAACCTTATAAAATACACATTGCCAAGAATTTCCCACATACAAATCAGTGTTCTGCATTACAAATTTATGTTTTCAGCCTGACAGAGTCTGCTTGTATGTTGGGATTCAAGACCTTGGGCTTTGAGAAAAGCCTTAAGAAAAAGTATTTGCATTATGAAACAAAAAACCCTCACAAATAGATCAAATATTACCTATTTTGTAGGAAAAGAGACTTGTATGCCACAATAACCAAGCAAATCCAGATGCATATCCAGTTATCATTAAGCTCACATTTGAAGAAAACTTGAGTCTGCCTCTCTCCTCCACAGGGCATTGGTAGAATTAGGAGCCCATAACCCATTTTTAACCTATTTTTCTTCCTGTACTGGCAGTGCTTAGTCACAGGCTATAGGGAGTCTGCCAGGAGTCTCAAACTTGGGTCACAGTTCACTCCCACTACCACACCCAGGGAATCTGAGAATTCTCAATAATTCTTATACTATGAACACTGCAATCTCTTAGCACCTTAACTCTTTCATGTGTTAGATCCACATAAATTTAGCTGAAAAAAATAATTCAGATTTTTACTGGACAGAGAATAAAAGTGAAGCACAACTGTTCTTCATAGGCGAAAAAATGTATTTGTGCATTTATTCTTACTGATGTAGTCAGATTTTGGAAGTATAAGATGAAAAATCAAAAGCTTTCAAATACAATTTTGTAAAAGAATTTAACTTGCTTTCCAAATGCTTAAATTACCAGTTGTACAACTTAAGTTACCAAGTACACACTCCAATTTTTTTTTTAAGTTATCTAAACTTAACATTGTTTGTGAAGCAACTGGTAGATTAAGGCTCTTCATTTCACCACAGTGTGCTTTCCACCTGCACTAACCATTATGTAGGTTTTCCCTGCTGGCCCATGCTCTGAAATAATACAACATACACTTGAAGTCATTTCTCCCTTATGGAGTAAGAGGAATGGGCATTCACAGTAAAAAAAATTGAACTAGTAAATAAACTAATCTAAACATACCTTTTTCCTAAACTCGCACCTTTCTCCTATGACATAGTCTTACTCTTTACTTCTCATTATAAGACAGGCCAAGTACGTAGTGTACACCTTCAAAACCAACAAAAAACATATAATCCTGCCTTTTGGCACTGTGGAATCACACAGAATATTGTCAATATATACACCTCTAGTGTGCCATCCACAATATTTCACTACAGTGGGCTGTCTCTGCTGAGTCACTTCACAAGACAGGGTGAAAGTTGAGTGTTCTATACATATCTAATTCTACCAGAACTTAGGACATGATGTTTCCATTTCTGGGTTAGAAGACCTGCAAAGGAAGGGCATAACTGGCCTGCAAGATGAGACATCAACACACTCTGATACCACGAGCTGACAGCTGTAAGCATGTAACAAGATATACAGACAAAGAAAAAGAGAACGTGGAAGAATGAGTTTGTCGGGTTTTTAATAAAACCAGTCAACTTTTACCTCAGAAACCCAATTCTTACCTGCGAATTCATTGAAGTGATTTCCAATGTCATAAGCCAGATAGTTGTACCCAGAGTACTCATAGTCTATGAACCGCACATCACCTATGTGAGACAACAGCAGCAACATCAGAGTCCAGATCAAATCAAGTCACAGCCCTAATCCTTTGGTGTCCTTTCAAGTTTTTTGGGGAAAACAAACCACACACCCATCTTGCACCCAGTTGTCTGCACTCAGACATTCCAGGGTAAGGCTGTGATTTCTACGATATGAGATATTTAAGGCTAAATATTCATTCAGGAAAGCTCTTAAATTTAGAGCTTACAATTCTCCCTGCTTGAAGTCTGAGTAGAAGAATTTCACTTTTAATTTCTACCACATGAGGGCCTCCATTACCCTCAAAATGAGAAGTACAGTAGCATATTCTTTATTTAAAATTTATGTAGAAATAGCAGATCAATTTTTCCCTGACTTAAAAAGTAACAGTCCTGTTCATTCTCACACAAATGTGCAGCCACAGTGGACTAACACATAGCAGCATGCTGATACTTCCTGCATCCTCAGCAACTCTTACAAAGCAAGACTATTCTTAGTTGTTGCTTTTATAAGCTGCATTCAACTAGTCTCAAGAAACCATCAGATAATCATAAGGTCCCCAAAGCTATCAAACTATGTAGCATTGCGTAAACAAGGGCTGATAAAGCAGTAAAACACAGCCCCAAATGTTTCCAAATTATGTTTACCTGCAACGAAGCTAGGGAAAATGCACTGAAGCTGCTCAAGAATGTCTAAAGCACATATAACAGTCAAAATGTAAGCGAGATGGATTAGGTAAAACTAGAGCTCTTGCATTTTAAGAGAAACCAGCAAAATAACTAAAAATGTCAGAAAAGGAAGCAATAGGTTAACATAGGATCTGTTTGCACTAGAACACTAAAAAGTAAAACCTTACATTTCTCACTGCTATACTGAAATGAGTAATTTTCACCATTGCACCCTTCTCCCTCTCTATACTTTTTTTTTAATTACTAGCTGCATATTAACAAAAACATTCATTCTATTATAATGAACAATATTTAAACATGACTTAAAACTCTAGGCAAAAAGAAAATCAAGAGCAAGATTAAAATTAAGTACAGTATTTCCTAGACTAAGGATTTTAAGTGCCTACTACACTGCCTCCTTAAGATTAAGGAATATTGTGCATCTCAAATAAAATAGTTTCACCAACGTCCTGACCAAGTTAGCTCAGAAGAAGTTTGTTAAAGTGTTCTTTTCTATGCAGTTCATCTTCATCATACTTGAACTACTAACACAATTATGTTTTCCAAAAGGACAAATCTTTTTGTCTAAGCACTTAAAATGGAAATTAAACTCTACAACACAAATATAATCACGTACTCACAAATCCTCCAAGTCTGAGTTCACCCTTACTTCCACTGAAAGAGAGGCTTCCTTACCAAGGTTATGATGTTAAATCTTTTACGTTCTAACAAACCAACAGCCCTGCAAAGTGGCAAGCTCCTTCCAGGAAATTCTGCTGGCAGTGGAAAAATTGAAGTTCTCTAGAGCTTTGAAGGGGCAAATCTTACAGCAGCTGCAGGCAAGATCTTACTGTCACAGATGAACTTCTACCACTGCCTGACTGGCAGATTCACAGGCTTGCTCTTCCCACTGGTTTTCCAGTGCTGCTTTTCAAAACAGGCACCTCTAAAGTTACAAGCCAGTTAAAACCCCAACCCTGGCTAACATTCTGCTACACAACTGATCTCCCGAACCCCTTCTGCCCCCTAAACATTTAAGATTGCTTGTATTAAGAGAAGTTTTTTTTCTTCCTTTCTCACATAAAATTCAAACACAGCAGGTAAAAGACTGCTA
The DNA here is from genome assembly GCA_013398015.1 of Oreocharis arfaki. Classification (NCBI taxonomy): domain Eukaryota; kingdom Metazoa; phylum Chordata; class Aves; order Passeriformes; family Paramythiidae; genus Oreocharis; species Oreocharis arfaki. The sequence goes on along the minus strand of VZRR01012887.1, from coordinate 172,265 downwards.
GTAAAATATAGGCATAAATACTTTAAATTTTTCATGTGCAGATTTCACCTAGAACATCCCTATGTGCCATCATTAATTTTTAAATACAGCTAACATTTAAAAAACTTACCTCTGGATATAAAGAATATTACATACAAGCAGAAATCAAAGCTAACAAGGTATGGGTGGGGCTGTTACTAGGCACTGTTCTCACAAAGCAGGAGCAAGGGCATACCCAGCCTGTAAGCAGATGCAGAAAACTTGGCAAACTCCCATTTGATAAGACAAACATTTAAAGTGAAAAAGCCTTGCATTTATATTGATCCATTTCAGACTTATACTACTGTGAAACTCAACCTTTAAGTTAATTTTTACATGAAGGCTCAAAATAAAGATGCACGGTTCTTTCTGTGGAACCGAAAGAAAGCAAAAACTTTTAAGTTTGCTGCTTCAAAAATGTGCAACATATACCTACTTATATGTACACATACATACATCTACCCTGCTTTAGAAAAAGCAGAAGAAAGTTTGCAGTAATTGTTTAAATAATCATTGTATTAGAAGCTACTTCTAAGATTTACTGCAGTTCATATGAGAAAGACACTTTTAAAAGCTATGGCTTACATTACTGGTTTAGCAGGTAGCTGTTGTTTCAAGGTCTCCTAAAGGTATCCACAATTTGTACATCCCATCAATATCCCTGGGAGCAGGCAGACCAACAAGAGACACTGGTCTAAGTGTATTTGTGCTTTATTGAAATGAGAAACAATTTAAAAACAAGCTCTGCCATCTCTCTGGAGAAGCTACTGCTATTGACAGGAATAGACACATCAAGAGTGTGGAATATTTCAAGTTGAAACACATTCCTTTTTTCCAGGCATTTCCTAGTGCAGACAACATGCAGCATACTCCATAAAAACCACAGAAAGATACAGAATGGAATTCATGTTGTATTCCATATACCAGAAATCCAGTTTCAAATAGATCAAGTAGTAACCAACAAGGCATGTGCTAGATCTCCTCAGGGTTCTGACAGGCAGGAGGATAAGGACATCCGTCTTTCTACCTGCTTTTCCTTTTTAATGGTTTAATAGGGAAAGCACTTCCCCATCCAAGTCCTGGCTGTAGTTACCACAGCTGAATGATGTATCCTGAGTTCCCATCCTGCTCATCAGATGAGCCACTGAGCCCCTAGAAAACAGCTTCAAAGACAAGGATCCGCGCTAGGAACATACTTGAAAATTCACAAACAGGTCACCCACCCAAAGGATAATTTTAGCTATAAATACCCAAAAGAGCTCTGCAAAACAAAACAAGTTCTCAGATCAAAACCAGAAGCTTTAAGCATACCTCAGTCTTCAGAAGCACTGAGCACCCAGACTCCTACCAAAGATCATAGAAAACATTGGGTAGGCAGAGGGAATAAACAGAACAAAACTATCCATCTACCTACACACAACTCCCTGCCAAATGATTTTCATATATTCAAAAAGAGCACACACAGAAACAGAAAAAAGAATTCTGATACTTGATTTTGTTGAATAGCGAGTATTTTAATACTCTTAAAACATCAGGTATTTTTTTGGAAATTCCCAGGTCACACTGGAAAAAAAAAAGAAACAAAACCAAACCAAACACAAAAAAAAAAAAAAAAACACAACAAAAACCAAACCAAAACCCACCAAAACAAAACCAAAAACTAAATAAATTTAGGGATACCAGAACACAAGGTCTATAAATAAGCAGCATCAAGCTTCAAGCGTATTTTGAGTATTCTTGATGTCAAAACTGCAACAAAAAGCAATGTGAAGTGCCGAGCTATATCCTTCAAAGGATAGATGACAGTGATAATTGTAAGTTATGTAAAGTAACACAGAATTTCATATCCTGAGTAACTGAGAACGGACATTAACAAAACAGCAAGAGGCAGAGTTCTCTCAGCCACAGCAGGAACAAATTCAAATCAGATGAGTGAAACTCCATTAAATGAAGCTAACACTCAACATGCTCTTCTAGTCTCATAAATAAAAGTTAAGCAGAGGAGACTGATTTTTCTTAAAAGCAGCATGTGGCATGACTATGATTTTCTTTCAAGTCTGAAAACTTAATGTGAATTTAATGCAGAGAACAAGTCTAAGGCAAAGCTCAGGAACAAGCCATAATTTTTCATACTGCATTGGACACAAATCCTAATACATCCTGATAGTCTGTAGCTTAAACACACACCCACATATCCCTCCAACTAGTAAATGTGCAAATTAAGCATTCAAAAGCAAAATTCTAAATACGGTATTACTCAAACAAATGAATTAGGTTTTCTTTTTGCCAGCTTCTGAAAAGCCAGACAATACTACCAGCTTCGCACAAATTTTACTGAAGAGTAAAGAAAAAAATAAGGTAGTTAATCTAGAAAACCAATTCTCTCTTGTTTTCAGTTTAGGGCCACCAAGGTCTTTTGGATACACAGAAGCCTTTCTAGACGGAAGAGTGGACTTAGTCAAAGTCTTGCATTCACCAAAGCTGTTAACTACCTTCAGACAATTTGATGCCACTCCTAGTGAAGCTCATCTTTAAAAAGATTCTATTTTGTGCTCATGTGAATTTATCTGTATACCAATTAAAGCTTTTGCTCTGCTAAACACAATTCCAGTTACACATGTTTCTTTACAGTTAAAGCTGAGCTTCCTGTTTATGCTCTGTAAAAAGTGTGCTATAAAAAACAGCTTTCAAATGACAATCATCCTTTCTACATATGGCCGTTGAAGTCTTGTTACTATGAAAATGGGCCCTGCTGTACCCAGATGGCGCAAGTTTTATAACACAGTACATGTACAATATTCAAACATAAGTTTAATGATATATTTACTTCATATTTCCAAGTGTTTCCCCCAGCTGTGTACAGCTAGCTTGAAGCCTAAGTACTTTACACACCTCCCTCTTCCCCACCCTGTCCCCAAACTCCAATCACTCACACACTTGTTATTGTAGGATTGCTCACAAGTGATGCATTACTGGCATTGTTTTCTCCTCCATTCTGTTTACAAAAAGAAAAGCACACAGCATTTGTTTTTCACTTAGGAGCTTCAAGCTATTGACCATGATAGTGAACCTTTTAAAGAATTCCTCAGATTTTTGTCTTTTTGTTGCATGGTTCTACTATGAAAAGTGACTATAAAACTTACTTTTACTTCTGTGGGTCTGCTCTGGAATGCCAAAACTCAAGATAATTTCAGCATTAAAAAAAGCCACTTGGTAAAAAGAGATTTATTTTTGGTACTACAGTACCACAACTCCAAGCGTGTAAGACCACAAGTCTGGTCTTATGTACACCTTTCATGCTTTCTCCCCTTTCTCTCTTTAAGCAGAACTATAGTCCATCATTGAAAATCAGTAAAACCTCTCAAGTTTGGTACTAAAGTCACAGAATTTAAAATTTATGCTAATACCATTGTTAGGGTGCACATACACATATAGGTGTATATATAACTAAAAGTACTAGCAATTCCCTTCAAAGGTGGTATTACTCAGAGGGAAACTTTTGTATACAAATCACCAAAAGAGTTTATTTCCTCAATTCACATGGTGATGCAGAAATGATGCAGAATTCACATATGATGCAGAAATGTGTTATCACATACAGCCAATTTTCATACTAGAACCAGCTCCAACTTGGTTTTGTTGGTTTTTTTTCTTTAGTAGTTAAGGCACATAACTTTAATAGGTCAAAGACTAATAATAACTGATAGCTTCAGCTCCATCCAGTTACTTACTTCATTCATTTTGGGCTTACATACCAACAGTCTAACCCAACTGGCACAAAAATACGCAGCTACTAGAAGGAATGTGTCATCCTTATTTCAAAAGAAAACCTTATAATCTGATTTGTCACATCCAGCTGAGCTCAGGTATTTGAAATGGGAAGAAAATTGTGTATTTTTACTGCACAGCAGTCATTTTAGTGTCAAAAGTTTGCCTCATTTGTTTTAATACCTGATTGAGTCACTTAGTAACCAAACCCCAAACCACTAAAACCAATAAGCTGTGGGTTTATATGGAAGCTTTAACATATCTTAATAACATGAACTATGAGTTAAATGTATTGGAATAGAAACAAAAAAGTAATTAATCTTTGCCAAGATGTGTACCGCCTACAACTGTTTAAACAAAGCATGTATTTACAAAAGAAATCTTTCGAGATGTCTGTGTACCTCATGCAAAAAACAAATTGAGCTACTGAATGTAGTAGTTAATATCACTAAGATACTTCATTATGAAAGGGTATTCCCCATGATCAGAAACCAGAACAAAACACACTGCAGGAGACAATTTTCATGTTATTTTCTATACCCGCATGATTTTTTTCCTTCCTAAAAGCTTTATACAACCAGAATAGAATTAACATCCAGTTACATACTTTCAAGCCCAGGCACATAGGCAAGCTAGGGATTAACAAATTCATGAGTTCATTAAAGAAAAGCAAGGAACACTGATTTTCTTCCTCTATACAGCAACATACAGATGAAAATTAGCTAATTAAGCAACTTAGTATTTGCACAGGTATCACTACCATTACACCGGGTCTTAAAAGCTCAAACTGAGTTCACCTCCACAAGTGAGTAAAACAACACCACTAATGCAGCATATGCAATGACAGCACAGATAAGGCCACTCGCTACTCACTGCTTAGTTCAACACCTACCTCGTTTCTTGTTGTAAATAATATTCTTACACAACAGGTCATTGTGACAGAGCACAACTGGTGATCCTAAATTTGACAGTCTTTCCTTCATCCAGGCCATCTCTTCCTGAAGAACTCGAGGACTCGGAATGTCACTTAAAAACCTTTTCAGGTATAAGGAAACTGAGAGTTAACATTTAATACTCTGTGTTCCATAGCAAGCATTTGTAATGAAGTATTTTTCTCTACATTCTTCTGGCAAATAGTTCAACAGACCCCCTCACAAATCAGGGTATTATTTGCCAAGGCACAATAGCAGTCAAATTATGACAATCATTTTCCTCTGTCCTCCCCAGAAAACAATTTTCTGAAGATTATCTGTGCTGTAAACACAACAGTAGTCCAAAAATCAGGAGTGGAACATGAATACACTCCTGCACATTTTAAAGGTGCAAAGATTAAAAGAACTATTGCACGAATTTCATTCACTTTTTGTTCACATTACATTACTTCCTCCAAGAAGAATACACAACAGTATTAGGTACTATATCTATCTATACTGAGGAAATTGACATTAATTTTTAGTCTAGTCACAGTATACACTTAAATAGCCATTTTATCCTCTACATTTTCAGTTACCTATTCACATTTTCTCAGTTTTCTTAATAATTGGATGTTGTAAAAGAAAAACCCCCTTGCCAGAGCATTCTTTAATTACAATGCAACAAGAAGGGCATCTATGATTTCAAAGTCACATGAAGACTATTTTTAAGCTGGAGTCCACTTCCTAAGTGATATGAAGTCCGGTGATACTGTACGAACACATATTCCAGCAGAAGGAAAGTGAAGTCTGGAAAGAACATGATGACATACCCACCTTTTATTTACTCCTTCATCTGCAAATTCTGTGGGTATGAGAGAGAAGTACTTCCCCATTTTCAGCCACAAATTGGATTTAGGGATCCATCCATTGTGCGCATGAATAGTATGGATTTTAGCAAGCTGTCTAGCAATGAGTCTAAAAAAAAATTAAAATTAAATTAATGTTATATTTAACTGAAAAATACAAAAGAATGCGTCACAGGAATTCAAAGAGGGTTTAAACAAGAGTAGCACAGCCATAGGGTGGCATCTTTCAAGACTCAAAAGGTCACTAGGATCATTACCTGTGGGAAGGGAAGAGGGAAGGATTGGAATTCAGTTACAACACAAACTTCACCTACATTCACAGTCTACTCTTGCTTATGTTTCGAAGTACTGATTTAAATTAGCTGCTATTTTTAGACAAATACATTTCAGCACACACATGAAAAACTAAAATCTTAAGACATCAGCACTTTACATTCACTGCTAATAGTTAAAAAATCATTTCTCAATGGAACTTTCTGGGATCTATTCGCAAAAGGAATGTCTTGGAAACAGAAGTACTTTAACCAAGTCCAACTCCCTACAACTCAACCATATTCAATGACGTCTGTAATGGTGATGTGCAAGTGTTAAACACTCACAATAAACAGACCTTTAATGAGTACAGTCTTCTGTGGAGGCAGCAAGGATCATTTGTTCAGCACTGAAATACCATAACTAAGACAGTGCGAACATCAGCTTAGCACAGGCTTATAGAAATACTTATTTTCTGCCCGCGCAAACTCTGCTCAAAGTCCTTCACTCCAGGCAGAACCTCATAAATGCACAACGAAATGATGAAAATAAAAAAAAATTAAAAAGCTTACCTGAAAATATCTGGATTGCACACATGCTCTGGATCCAGGGCTTCTCCCTGCATGAACTCGTAGCACAGGCCATTGTTAAAGGTACAGTAGAGCTGAGGTGCACAGCCATGGGCCTGCAACACACGAAAACTCTTCACCTCCTCATCCCGATCCACCAGGAGCTCAGTCTTGTTCCCATAGATCCGAACTAGAACGACATCATCTGTTATGTCACCCACGTAGCAGCCAATTAATTTATTAGTGATTCCATCGGTGAATAGCTGAAAAGCAAAAATAACGCATAAGCAACTCAATTGTACATCTTCAGCAAGCAGAAAGAGAATGCTGGGTTATCCTTTAGTTCCCAAAACACAAATATTTACTAGATTGAGCATTAAAAAAAGAAATCTTTAGGACAGAGGAATATCATGAAGAAAATACTTGAACATAATTTTTTTTTTTAGTATTTACAGTCATGTCTCTTTTTCCACTCTGTTGCCCTCAAAACCCCAATTCTTAATTCAAAAGGAATAAATCCTCCCACAAAACACTCTCACAGTAAAACAAGCAAGCAGCAAAAAAGTAGCTTCAAGTTGGATAACACAAACATTTTTTAGTTCTTAATAGCAATGAGGTCAGAAAATCAGCTGAAAAAGAAAAGAAACCTATTTATCAGGATCAGAACACTAAGTGTTCAATGATAACAGTTTGAATTCCTTATTTACTCATGTCCACTCATGTACTGTCTGATATGACTTCTCCCTCAAGCCCTAAGTCAGGCCCAGAACAAAAATACTGACAAATGCAGTGATCTGTTGTCTGTCAGACCTAATTCTGAGCCATAATATTTAATGAAAAAGTACTTTTTCTAAAAACACACACAACAACAGGCAACATATCTACAGGCATCATAATTCTTTAGAACCTTGGACAGTTTGCGTAGGGTTTTGTTACGGATTGCCTGGGAGGCGGAGAGAGTGCTTAGGGCGTTTTTTGTTTGTTTTTTTAAAAACGTAAAACACAAGTCAGAAAGTTTGACTTCTATTGCCCCACCCCCTTCAAGATATAGCCTTTATTTTGAAAAGTAGTATTACTCAAAGACAAGCGACAGGTTATTTCCAAATCTCAGGGGTTTAGACAAGTTGAGAATTAGGAGCAAATTTTTTTAATTACTAAAGAAAAAAAAATTCTGAAGCTGGGTCAAATCCCTCTGTTTAGGAAAAGATGAGACTTTTACAGTAGATGTGTTTTAGCTTGTATGCCTTGCTTTTCCCAACACCCCTCATTTGATAAGGTCAACAGATTCATCAACAAAAGCAGAAAACAAGTGGGGAAGTTTTAGTTGTCATCACAAATTAGAAGAAATAACTCGAGCTCCTGAGGAAAGATGCAGAAGATACAAAGGTACTCTATTTTCTTGAACAATTACAAACACTCAATCTTGCAGAAGTAGGTATTGCAAATTTTATAACTTTCATCTAGAAAGGGTAACCATAAATTCAAATAAAGCTGCTTACAAAGCCTCTGTGACTGACTCAAAATTAAGACTTTACGATTTATAGGGACATCTTATTATTATTATTAGCTATTATTTTAATAACTCAAGATGAATAATGAAGAATCTTAAACAGTCTTCATAGTAACTGTTACAATGTTAAGCACTGCAACTAAGAAAACTGTTCCATTTAGCACCAAAGATACTGGGCTTGAGCAGTGCTTCGCTGATTTGAACAGGCAGTACTTAAATTCATTTTAAAATGCTTGTAAATCACAAATTACACCTTCATACTATAAATATCCATTCATACTCTTCCCACTCATTAGTGTATGGTCACAGAACTATTCAGATGAGGAAGGGACCTCCTGTGGTCATCTAGTAAAATTTGCCTGCTCAAGCAGGGTCAACTAGAGCCAGCTGCCCAGGACTGTGCCCAGGGCAATCTCCAGGAATTCTGGAGACTTTGTAACCTGTCCAGCAGCATATTCCAGTGTTTAACCCCCCTCATGGTAAAAAAGTGTTTTCTTTTGTTGAGATGAAACTTCACATGTTTTATTTTGTCCCCATTGCCTTGGCACTGATAGGAGTCTGGATGCCTCTTCAATTCCCCCCCCACCAGGTATTTATACATCTAAGATCCCAGCAAGCCTCCTTTATTCCAGGCCAAATAGACCCAGCCCCTCTTCATATGAAAGATTCTCCAGGTCCCTCTGTCATCTTCATGAACGTTTGCTCGACTTTCTCCAACGAGCATGTGTCTTCCTTCTACTGGGGAGCCGAGAACAGGACACAAGCACTTAAAGACGGCAAATCAACATACAAGTAGTGATTCTTATAACTTTTAACATAAACCCAGAATTAATTAGTTAAAAAGGATGAAGAGCACTTTGCAGAAGTGATTCGTGTTGAGCTGTTCAAGTTTAAAACTATCTTGTCTGCCATACTTAATTTCCAAAATGCAGTTTAAAGAAAAAAAAATATGTACTATGAAAAAGACACAGCTCTAAAGTCATCAGAAATAGTGATACTCCAAAAACAGAAACAAACCAAAAAACAAAAAGCAACACCCAGATGTTAATAGTGCTGATGCAAAGCAACAGTCTGAATGTCAGTTGTTATGCCGTTGAACAGAAACTGCTGGGCACAGTACAACTTCCGTCACAGGTCTATTATCCCCTTAAAACAAGTCTCATTAGCACTAATAAAAAGAAATCTGCAACAAGGAAATTGGACTCCCTCAACTGTTAATTTAGGAACTCTACTTATTAGCATCTATTCGTAACATGCTGCTACAAATAACCATTTACACCTAGGAGCATTTTAGCTATTGCTTCTTAAAAAGGCAGAACGGTTCAGGTTCACTTACTTTTCTAATAACATTATTCAAAGTAGACAATTTCCACAAGAAAACATCTACTGTTTACTACCACAAGTAAAAGAATATAATAGTCATTTTATTATTTTATTCAGAATGCCTTTACTTTAGCACTTGAAGAATCAGCTTAGAAGGCCTTGCCCAAAACATAACCTGAAATGAAGCAGAGCAAAACAGGAGTTCTATAGCAAAAGCATCAGTTGAGCAACATAAGCAGAGAACAGACTCTGATGATGTAGATAAGACAATCAGTAAGCTATCATAACCATGTGGAAGAAGATGGAAGAATCTACAGAATGCAATGAAAGAAAATTCTGGGAATGAATAAAAACAAAAATACAAAGACAACAGAGGTTAAGAACACAATGCAACACAGAAAAAAAAACTCCAGCAGCAAGATTCTGACACTCCTGTAATTCACAAAAAATTAATTACTGTGATATGAGCTTATCACAGTTTAATACATACTTTCAGATGAGGTGATACAAAGGTAAAACTAAATTCTGAAACATTTCTGGAAATTCTATTTTTCCTGCCCACAATCAGATCTAGCTTGAATCCAAGGCTTTCTAGAAAAAAAAGAAACTGTTTACTGAAATGCAAACTAAAGGCGAGAAAGCTACAAATAAGATTAAGTTACCCAAGTCTCAGAGAACAGCACATGGTACAAACAAGACAAGCCAAGAAAGACCAGGAAGGGCAAATTCAACCAAGACATGAAGGATCTTTGAGACAGTTTACCCTAAAAGCACTGTTATTACGTTATTAGATTCCTGGAAAGGGCATGTGATGCATATGTTCCCATCTAATAAGCAGGTGTTTAACGAAAAGCTTCTATCTAATCCCATTGTTCCGGGTGTTCAAAAGCATGAGAAGAATGAGAACAAAATTGCAATCACATTTAACAAAAATTAATAGACAGAAATAAAAGTGTCATTGGGCAAAGCAGAAAATACTTATGACTCAGAAGAGCTGCAAAACCAAGCAGATTTCTCCCTTCTAGACTGAGTTACTAAACCCAAAGGCGGAAAACACAGGAAACAGTATTGTAGTGCCATAAAAACAGAACAGTGATGTGAAGCTGCAGCATAAGTAAGTAGGGATTCCCCAGATTCTGCTGCTGGACCCCAGACTGACTTTGAGATCTCCAGAAAGGAACAGACTTTAATAACATGTTTCTTTAATGCTCACAAAACTTCAAGTTTGTATTGTAAATCTAAGCTGGCCTTTTTTCTGGAAAAGTAGAGTCTACACAGACACATCCACAGGTACACAGACCAAGAACTTAATTTCTTGAAACAAGGCTAGTTATTTCTCTCTACATAGCTATCGTAGCTCTCTTTCTGTGGCTGTTCATAAAAGAAGGACAAAGTACAACTACTGGAAAATGCCTTGGGTAAATTCTCATGCTCAGCAGGGCTTACAAGAAACCTCATTCAAAGGTCTCCAGGCTCTGGAGCCATATCCTCTAGTTCATTACACTCCGCAGCAGAAAGCCACCGTCTGCATGATTTAGGTGGTCAGATGATCAGGAGCAAGGTCATTTGGTGTTAAAAATACCAAGATGAGCAGGAAGCAAGCAAGTTTACAGCACTATTCTCTGCTAAGTTTGGCCAGAAGCTGAACTAGCAGTTTCGGCTGAACTCTTCGGGTACTCTGCAGGACAGCAGCATGGAGAAAGCAATGCATAGAGTGCTGGTATCACTTTCACATCATTTTTTTGGGCTACCGACCCATCAACACTTCGGCTTTAAGGTGCGTGTGGGTTTTGTTTAGGGTGGTTTTTGGTGAGGGTTGGTTCTGATTGAAATGTGTGTCAAGATGTGATTTATTTTTTTAATGCCAGGGGAAAAAAAAAAAAAAAAGAATAAATAAGTTACTTATTTTTCACCTTGTTTCTCAACAATTCTTCTACTTGAAAACAGTCAACACCAGGTAACTAGTTAGCACTCTTAAAGTGATGAATCTGCTTTACAAATTTTGTGATACTGATTAAAACAGACACAGATAAAAAAAGAAAAAGCCTAATAGGAAAGGAGCCTAAGACTTCATTCTAAATCAAAGAATACATTTGCTATTCTTCCCCCTGGAATATTTTGACACAAAATGGTGAGGGGAGGGGAGGGGGAGGGACAGGAACTAAACTGTCTTGGATTCTTCCTTTCCAATGTTACAAGCCTGTAGCACAAGTTATATGCCTTTACATAGACTCATCCAAGCTGTGCCTAAACAAATATTGATTCTTTGTAATTAGAGCCCCAGTCATCAATAAACACACCTCTATCATGCACAGCTGAATTACATCAGGCACATATGGCATATCACTTACATAAAATGCCACTACAGCTTCTGCCCCACATGAACACAACAAAAACCTTTAAAAACAGGTGGCAATACTGCTGGCATTTCCCACTTACTGTGACATTGCATTCAAGGCACACTTCAAATTACAGTTTTTCCACAACACATCTGTAATGCAGCCCATTCTGCAACTCTAACTTTTCTTATTTTTTCCCCTCACTCATCACTTTTCCATTTGGAGGTGTAAGCACTTCTATGTGAATTCAGTCCTTCCTCTTTAAGTGGCAATTGCTTTCCCAAATGCTGAAGTGGATGATCTGCCAAAACCAGCTGAGCAATAAACATCTTACTTGAAAAACGTTAACAGCACTGAGATATAAAATAAAGTTAGTTTACTTTGTCTGCCAGAGGCTAACATTTTCAATTATTTCAATGCTTTTAAGCCCACGCTCAGTCTGTTTAAATAAACTACAAAATATTCCAACAAGTTCAGAACTCTGAAGCAAATAATAGTTTGTTACAAAAAGAATATCAAGATCAACAAATAAATTAGATCAGCAGCCAGAAAACACAGCCTGAAGAAAAGCTATTGAGTGCAAGTCGGGAAGAAAAAGCAAAGAAACAAGGATCAAAGCTAATCTGGTAAACATAAAAATAGGTGGGTGGTTGTTTCACAGGCAAAAGTACAATTTTTTATAAACATGGGTCCATCCCATGTTCACATTTCATAGCTGCAGGAACAAATCTTCGCAAATTATAAAGTGTTGCAGTAGTAAAATCACGTAAAATGTTGATAAGTGCAAAGACAAGTAAATCTCAGGGAAAAAAAATAAAATAGAACCACAGTACCAGAAAACAGGCAAGGCCCAATTATTTCAGAGAATTAAAAAAGGAAACTAATCCAACTTATTTGGAGATGATAGTTGCTTGCAGGATTTGCAGGGGGGGTTATGGAGCGTCTTTATGAAAAATTTGAACCCCTTTCCGAAACAGATTCTTTCTACCTCTCCTCAGGTTTCATCCAGGACAGGAACACTGTTTGCCAGCCTAACATTTTAATGATTTTAGATCTTTGAATGATTCTTCAGCAATTTTTTCCCTATATATATCATTCCGATCTACCCAAATAATGGTATAAATTAACACTATTAGTATTAAGTCTTTTCACCAATAAACACAGGCAGCCTTTATTCTCAATATTAAATATTACCTCAGAATGGTAAGAAATACTGATGGTTTTTCCTGCACAATAATATTACACTGCAGAGAAGAAATTGTGTCTTATCTACTGAATCCTTCTTTGCCACCAGACTTACAAGACGTAGACAGTCATGGGATAAAAGAATCTTGAATGGGCACTACTGAAGTGGTAACTAATTTTCCCATATTATAAGCAAACGCTGATCTTCCTTGAATCTCCATAAAAGAGAAAAAGTAAAGAACTCAAAGTGGGCAATAAAATCCAATCTGTGAGTGTATTTTTACATTAGGAAGGGTAATACAACCTCTTTAAAAGAGTAAAGAGTTAGAAGTAAGTTTTCATATTTCATTAAGAATCGTGTGGAATATAAAAATTGGAATGCCCACTGTCAAAATTTAAGCTGCTTACAAAACTCAGAGGCCCTGTTTTGAGTTAGAAGAGAATTTTTAAATGAAATATTAAAAACCTATTTCTCATTTTCACTACAGCTAACTTCTGAATTTAGCAAGCAGTGAGTTTTTCAGCAGAAGGTTGGGAGAGAGGCCTCCAAAGATTCCTTTCAACCTGAACTACTCAATACTTCTATTATTAAAAAACAGCCATTCCAGAATCAAAAGCGACTACCACAAAAAGCAGAGAAAGCAAACCTCAAAAATTCAGGAGTTAGAAAATCAGGCACCCAATTCCATACAGTTCCTATGACATTTCCAGTTGACAACTGCACAATGTACCTACGTGAAGATGAGTGTTTAGACAGAAAAATTCTGTTTCTCCCTAGCAACGTAGAATAACTTGAATATTTGTACTGCCCTGTAGGGATAAAATTCACATATAACTTGATATAAAGGAGATACATTAGAGTATAGCTGCTTTCATTACAAAAAATAATGGGCAATGCTTCTGATGTTACAGACTTCTTGAAAAATAATGCAATAAAAGAATAATTTAAGTACGGAAGATTTTAATTATTTTCATCTTCCATCCTACATTTGTGTTTTACGCTATGGTGTAAAAAAAAAAATTAAATGTTAAAATATATTCCTGATTTTAGGCACTTACAAATCTTAAGGAAAGTGAGGATTAAGCATTAGCATATACTAACTACAGTTTCAAAATTGTTTAGCTGACTAAACAAATTAACACACAACAGAAAATTTTTGCAAGAGAAGTTAATTAACTTTTTCAAATCAAACTCTGGACTCTTCAACTTCTTACTAATTGTTCTGACCCAAGAATTACTAAGAGCAAAGGTAGATAATGGCAGAGTTCACCAGAGGAAGCAGGAGTCATTAAACCTATCACTGTTCTTTGTCCACTTTGCTGTTTCAGATTAGTCAGGCATATTTTCCATGCAAGGCAGGAGTCTCATCCTCATCTCCCTCCTAAACAGACACCCCCCTAAAGGGAGGACTCCAGGGCATCCTCCTGTTCACTCCATCACCTTCACAAAAAGAGCCACCTTTTATTTCGACACCTTTCTGTATTTGATGTATGTGCAACACGAGTCTGTAACTGATTGCATTGCCATCACTGCTGCTGGAACCTGTTTCAAAACACAGGCATTCCTGCTTGTTACACACTCATAGCAGCTTTAAAAATAAAATGCCATTGAAGGGCTTTGTGAATAGAATGTGCTCCCACTGTTCAAAAGGAAAACACCAAGCTGAAAAGTTGTGTTCTTAAAGTAACTTGGTTAAAACTAAACTCAAGACATTTTTTAGACAGAAACCTCCAACCACAGACAGTAATCTCCTACTTCATTTCTGCATGATCAGTAAAAGAAAAAAAAAAAAGCTGTTCCACACCAACAGTACCGGTGCTTTTTATTCTGTTAATTGCTTCTTGCAAAGGGAGTGGCAGAAGGAAGCAACGTTTTTTTTTTCTTAAACCTACTAGAACTTTACCCAAAGGATAGAGTCATCCCTCCTTAACAGGAAAATGTTTTGGTTCCATTTTTCAACACTCCTGAATGAAAGGAAGAAAAATATTCTGCTGAGAACTGCACTCATTGGAGAACCAAAAAAATAAAACCATGTATAACTTCATGTAGCTCTGCAAGGAGCAAAGAGTTGGATTATGCTTATGGACCCTTTCCAACTCAAGATAGCCTATGAACTTTAACAATCTTTTTTTTACATGTCGTAAAGGTATTTTCATTGCACCTTAAGATGTTGGGACTGGGCATAACTTATGGCCACTGCCTCAAACAGATTATTTAGAAAAAGCTCATTAGCTTTATTTTCGTGCTAACTGGACTGGCATGTGTTAAGTTCCATTTTCCTTTCAAGACACTTCAGAAAATTTCTGTCAAATTACGTGCCATTACCTCAATGTGCTCAGCCTTCCGATACGAATTAGTTCAGGAGCTCTCTGAAGAGGATCTTCATTGAAATAAGACACCTACACGTTATAGCAACTGCTGAATAACACAGTTGAGCATATAATAAAATACTCAACTAACCACAGTTAACCACTGAACTGCTACTTTAGCCAGGCAAATTCGCTAAAGACTTTTTAAGTCCAGGGAGCCATGTTAAGTATATTCTAGAAGCACAAAAGCAGCCAATCCTCCAGCAGAGGACTCGTCATAAATACGAATGACTGCTCACCTAGAGAACATCAAGGAGAGCAGCGGTACTTCTGCCAAGAGCAGCGAGCAAAGGCGTTAGCGGGGCGGGTGTGTGCCGACACCGCCAGCCTAAACCCCAGCCCGGCTACGAATACAAGATAGATATTTATTATATTTTTGATTACAGGAAGCACCCGACAAGGGCTCCACCGCCCGTGGGAGCGCCCCAGACCGGCAGCAGCGACCTCGGAGGCAGTATCCCCTCTTCCGGCGGCCTGTCCCCTGCTTTGCCTCCGGTTTACAAACACGCCCCACCCAGCAGAGACACGGTGAGGGTGACTCTCGGGAATACCTCCTCTTCCTTCCCTCGCCCCCAGCACTAGAGCTCTCCCTACCGCTAACGCGGGCAGCCGAGTTCCAGCAGGGAGGGCATAGGAGGAGGAAGAGGGAAGCCGGCGGTGGGAAGGAGGAGCGCTAGGAAGGAAGGAAGGCGGGCGGGAGCCAGGGATGCTGCCGCGCCGCCCCGCCCCCGGGCCGCCGAGCAAATGGGGCTCCGCGAAGGGGGCTGCGGCAGAGAGCGGGGGAAGGAGGGAGGGGGAGGAAGCGAGGCAGCAGTTCCCCCGCACAATGGCCGCTCGCCCTCCCCCCTTCCTTGCCCCTCCCTTCCCGCGCCCGAGCTGCAGCATCCCCCGCGGGAACTGGGGCGCGGACCCCGCCATACCTGCAGCGTCACCTCCTCGGGTCTCCAGTGCGGGCGCAGCCGGCGCAAGAGCTGAAGGGCGCCCGGGCGATACCCGGGCCCCTCCCGCGCGCGGACGGTGAGGGCCAGTGGGGGCACCGCCGGCGAGCCGGGCGGGACGTGGATGTAGTTGGACATAACAGCGGGGAGACGCGGGGCGACGAGGGTGGGCGACTCACTCTCCTGTTTCCTCCGCGGCGGAGCCGGCAACTGGGAGGGAAATTTCCACTTCGGCTCCCGATAAAGTGGCTCCACCTCCCCCGGCTGCAACGCGGAGCAGCCTGGGAGAGCGGGCGGAGCCGCGCAGAGCCCCGCCCTTCTCGCCCTCCTCCCTCCTTTTNAACCAAATGTGTTCGTGGCTGGTGCGGGAGAACGCGCGTAAAGGAATGCGGGGCCGGCAGCTGCCGCGGCGCAGCCTGGGCAGTTACCGGGCGAGCGGCTGATCCTAATCAGCCTTGGAGTTATCTGCTGCGCTTGAATTTTTTGTCTTTAATTTGCATCCCGGCTTTCGGAACCCCTCCCCGCCTCTCCCCTTTTGGTTACCGTGCCCCTGCAGGGTGCCCACCTGCTCAGCACCTTGATCCGTTCCTTCTACAGAAGTTACGTTCTTTTATTTTTTTTCCTGACTTATTTTATGCTGGAAATGTTGTTGCCTTGAAGTTATTTTCGGCGGAAAAAAAAAAAAAAAAGAGCCCAGACTATACCACAGCTTGTACCAACCAGGAGAAAAAAAAATCCCACCTCTTTTAGAAATACTTTGATGCTCCCCCTAATAGTCCTACGAGTATCGGCCTGCTTTCACATTCTACGATCTTCCCACATAGGAAACACTAAACAATAAGTTCTTCTGTAAAAACAACTGAATTAAGCTAGCCAAAGACACAAGAACTACATAAACAGAGTAATAGTCGGGCACTCCCCTGAAGAGCTGTTACTCTAAAACAGACCCAGGTCAGGGGGTCTTTAATCTTAGTATCTAAATTTTGATTCAGACCAAGTATTTAAAATCTTCAGAGCCAGGAATCTGTCTGTGAGAGCTCAATAAATACATTTTCCTTCTGCTGTATTTTAAATTAAAATTTAATGTTTATGAGTTGGTGTTATTAGTATAAGTATGTTATTCTACATCAACAGGATTTTTCTATCAAGCATTAAAAGGGAAAGAATATCGGGGTCTGAATCAAATTTCAGATGTCATAAAATTTCACCTATTTCTTCCATTAGCCCACTTCACTTTTTCTTCTTTGAAAGTAAGGATATTTTGAAATTAAAATGCCTTGGGAAATAGATTTCTTTTAACACATTCACCTTCGTGCACTATTAAGCCCTGTAAGTCAATATTACCATAGAGGCATGATATCACTCTACCAGATCAAGCATGTGATTCATGGTGGCCTCTGCTTCTGCTTAGGCAGTTTGGTAGATGATAAACTAAGATTTACCTATAGATTAGGGCCAAAAATACATTTTGTTGAAATAAAATATCAAAGGTTGAATGTTCCAGCTTCCAAACATTAATTTTAACAAGAATTGGTCTAAACAGAGATTCAGTCTTGCTAATGCTGAGAATAATAAATACATCTACCAGAAGGTTTCAGTTGTTAACTCTGAGGAGCCTTGTGAACTTACCCAAGTCTGATTAGATTTCCATAAGTTGTTTGTTAGTGTATTTTTAACCTAAAGGGGGGAAGTTGGAGCAGTCACGGTGCTTAGATTGTTTGGGAATGATGAGAGCTGAAGTTCTGTACATTAAATATTTACAAAGTAGATGAAAGAACCTGAAACACTTAGGCAGTAGCACTGTCATCTTTCTGGTCATGGTTTAAAGACACATCCTTTTGGCTTGTCCTCATCATGCATTGGGAATTCTTAATTCCTGGGGGTTTTATTAAAAAAACAAAAAAAAAATTCCTGGTTTTCTTAATTCCTGTTATTTTGATCAATAGAAGTTTCAGTTAGCTACTCATCTGGTTTCCTTCCGTTTTTACATAATGTTTCCCACAAACATTTGCTGTGTCCAAATCAAACCCCAAAAAATGTGTTTTCTCTTAATGCTTGATATGTTTGCAGGTACACCACACCAAACTAAACTCATTCCAAGGCTGGTCAGAGATATTCACAAGAAGGAACTGAAGAAAAGAGGAGGTTTTTCTTCTCTCCCAGGCCTGTGCTCTACCAGGCAGCCTCTCTGACCTGCATATCCTCCTTGTTCTGCCATTCTCTTTTCCTTTTCTGCTAATCAGGAACAAGGTTGTGCCATTTAAATTATCCCTATACTTTTCACCTTGCCTTTATGTCTGTGCTGGACGTGTTATAAGCTCCTAAAAAAAGAAAAGGCATAAAGAGCAACGTCAGGATCAGAACCAGTTTTAACTTCCCAGGTGCAGTTCCCTTGGCTGCTTTCCAAAGCCAGTAATTGCTTCAGAAGGACTCATTGCATAGATGTGACTAGAAATGGGACCCCTTCTAGCTATAATTAATTTTAATAACATTTTGCATAGTAGCATTTCAAAATGCTTTATATTTTCCCAATCTCAAAAACTAAAAAACTGAGTCATCAGATAGTTAAGTATGCCATTAGACAGATAGTGGGCTTGGACATAACTTTTTGACATCCAGTCCTGTCCTTTGATCACAGGATTTCTTCAGTGCATTCAAGCATGTAATTTCTGTTCATTATCCCACATGTATTACTTGTGTCAAGATGAATCATGTCTCTGTACACATGGTATCAAACTGTATGTCAGCTTTATATATTTATTTATTATATTGATTTTTGAAGTGCCAGCTGGTCTAGCATCTATATTGATTTACCAGCAACAACTCTTGACAAAGTTGATCGTTCTGTCATGTTTATTGTATTCTGTAAACAAATTTGAAATAGTTTATTTTATAAAAAACTTGATGGTTTAGAAATTTCTTGAAGATGGATACTGCTTGGTATGTTGTTGAAATGGTAAAACTCCTCCCTTGAGCAAGCTGCTTGACACAATAATAGGTTATAGCTTTTTCAAGTATATTTTGAAAGCTATATGAGACAGAGTAAAAAGCCTCAACGCTCATCGCAGTTTGATAGCTTAATTTTCTAGTAGGCTCCCAATTACTGACACTCGTTTAACACACTCCACATGATAGCCTAGTTCCTGACTATCGAAGTCCTTTTTTCAACATGGGAGTGGTGCGGTGCATAATGTAATGTGTTAGGAGATGTGGTTACATGGGAAACAGATAAGAGGTTTCTATCTCCTTCAGCTTTCCAGGGTTTCACATAGAAACCTCAGAAGTTTCTAGCAGAAGTCTAGACATCTGTGTCAATGGGTTTGGTTACCCTCCAAGGCCTCTCCAGATGAATGGCCAGGAGCCTTCTCTCTGTGCTGTCCCTGGCTCCAAGTCCAGTTACCCAGTTACACTTCCTGCTGGAAACCTTAGCAGACTAAACAAACACCTTAACCAGGCCTGTTAATTAATCTCAACACCAGGAAGAGATAAAAGCTCACAAAATCTGCGTAAGTCAGTAGGACCAAAGACATGTTTACATTTGAGCAGGTGCTAAATCAAAACAAGCAGCTTAGCAAGGAATTATGCAGTTTGTCCATTTTCAACATGCTGTATATTTTTTCAGGGCTATTTATAAAACAACATAGTCACTGAGTTAAAAGAAAGAAGAAAAAAATCTTCGTATTAGTTACATAAGCAGCACAAAATCGTACTTAAGGCCAGTGCCTGCATTCATTTTAATAGACAAAGCTGTATTTTAATATTTGAAGAGTAGTTGCAAGTTGACTGATCCTTGACTAAACTTGAACTCTGCATGTACCTAATGATTTACCATATCCTTGTGTTTTTCTCAAGGGCAACAAGTACACATATTGTGTAAGTACCCAAAAAGTCTACTTCGGCAGATTCAAGATCTCTTGCACTCAAGAATAAATTCACCAGCAGTTACACTGGAGGAGGAGTTCTGTACCTTCTAGAAATTCATGCTTTTCTAACATTTTATTGACTAATCAAACATCCTCTGACAAGGGAAAGTTATAAACATCAGCAATTTAAAACTGTCCGTGAAAAAGACAATATCAAATATGTATTTAAATGTCATGAAAGCTGTAAAAGAAGCCTAGAATACTTTTTCCTCTTTCTCAGGTACTATCAGAATGTCGTTCTGTATTCTCTAATGAAATCTCTAATCAATTTTACGTATAAAGCGGGGCAGGGAGGAGATTGCTGAACTAAATTAAAACAATTAAAAATTGCGTAGGGAATTATCTTGTGAGACTGAGAGCATGGTTATCACATATAAATGACTGCCACTTTACATTCAACCTGAATCAATGAGAAAGAAGAGAGAAACCTCAGATTGAGAACTGGCTGAATGGCAGATCTCAGAGGGTTATGATCAGAGCCTAGCTGGAAGCCTGTAGCTGTGGAGTCCCCAAGGGTCAGTCTTGTTCAACTTACTCATCAGTGACCTACGTGACCATCAGCATAGTTGTTGATGATACAAAGCTGGGAGGAGTGGCTGATCCACCAGAAGGCTGAGCTGCCATTCAGTAAAACCTGAGCAGGCTGGAGAGTTGGGCACAGAGGAACCCAGTAAAGTTCCACAGGGGCAAATACAGGCCCTGCACCTGGGGAGGAAGAGCCCCAGCACCAGCACAGGCTGGGGGTGACCTGCTAGAAAGCAGCTCTGCAGAGAAGGACCAGGGAGTCCTGGTAGACAAAAGGCTGTCCATGAGCCAGCACTATGTCCCTGTGGCCAAGAAGGCCAGTGGCATCCCAGGGTGCATTGAGAAGAGCACTGCCAGCAGGTCAAGGGGGCTTTTATCGTCCTCCTCTACTCAGCTTTGGTGAGGCCCCTTTTGGAGTGCTGTGACAAGTTCTGGGCTCCTCAGGACAAGAAAGGCAGGAAAATGCTTGAGACAGTCCAGTGGAGGGCTATGGAGACTATTAGGAGCCTGGAGTTATGAAGAAAGTCTGGGAGAGCTGGGCCTGTTTAGCCTGGAGAAGAGATGACTGAGATGGGACCTTATCAATGCTTCTTAAGGGCAGTTGTCAAAAAGTGCTGGTGCTCTGTGACAGGAAAAGAGGGAATGGGCACAAACACAGGAAGATCCATCTGAATAAAAGGGAAAATTTTATTTTGGAGATGACGGAGCACTGGACAGTGGCTGCTCAGAGAGGCCACTGGGTGTCCTTCTCTGGAGATATTCAAAACTCACCTGGACTTGATCCTGTGCAACCTGCTCCAGGTGAGTAGAGAGGTTGGACAAGTGGTGCCAGAGGTGCCTTCCAACCCCAACCATTTTGTGAGTCTGTGAAAGGCAAAGAAGGGGAGATGAGAGACAGAAGGGAAAGGAAAGAGCAGGCAATTCTGTGTCAAAGAGAGAAGAAATTACCAGACTGGCTTATGTGTCTTCCTCACAAAAACACCATTCCCAGCAACTTTCTTGGTAGTTTCAAGGAGTCAAGGACGAAAAAAAACAGAAATAATGCAAAAGTTGCACTGCAGTCTTGTGCTTATGGCCAGTTCCTTTACATTAAATTGACAGCTGACCAGGAGGGCTCTGGGGCACAACCACAACATCCTTTTCATAAGCACTCCAGCTTGTGTGCTGAGGCTTGTGTGTCCGCTAGACTCCAAGCCAGATGCTCCCTGTGTGCACCTTTTCTCTAGGCCTTACTTCCAGCCTTGTTCATAACCCATATCCTACAGAATTAGGGTTAATGTGACCAGATTTTGTGTCTGCCCTCCATTAATGACTTAAGAAGGAGCAACTTTAGAATTTCACTAGGTCTTCAAATCCCGAAGATCATTTTGAATCCTATAATTGGGAGTTACTGAACAGGTGGAGCCTACAATCTGTAAGTAATCATCTCAGGCTGCTTTTGAAAGCCCTACAGATTAATATTATTGTTTTCAGGATTATTTAATTATTCACCTTAAAGATTTTATTTACTCCCAAGGTGTTGATTCTCAGAGGACTAGCAAAAGAAGTATTGTGGGCACAAGAGAAGAACAGCTCAGAAGAGCCTGATATTTAGTCATAGGCTGTAAATATCTTTTACAGACTTATCTGTTTGCAACTGTCACAAAGCATAGAAAATTACTGCGTTAGTCAGCTTCATTTATATTTTTCTTAAGGGAGATCTTGGAACATTAGTTAAATTACATTTCAGGTTTAAGACTAATAAAGCTATGTGTTCCTCTTGGAAAAGTAAAACAATATCATAATACAAAATAAATAAAATATAATAAAATTATAGCAACTGTACCAAAGGTAAAGGGCCAAACTTTGCCCAATTCTTTATCTTCCCTTCCATAGGGCTATAGAGTTCAACAGCCACAGGAAGCACAGAGGACTGCAGTGGAGAATAGCTTCTCTGGATCCTGCAGCTTGGACAACCAGAACTAAGCAACTGGGAGGGTAATCAAGGAGAAAGGTATCAAGAGTTGCTACAAGAACATTGTGTCTTACTAGGAGTTCCCACTGCAAGTGAAATTCAGAGTTTAAGTTTTATCAGAACATCTTGAAAGAGAACTGGAAGTCTCACTAAAGTGTAAGCAAACACATATTCTTAAGCTTTACCAGCTTTCCTAGATTCTGTTTCTTTCTTCTCTTCCCTTAAAATATTTTGGATTGTGTAGCAGATCCAACTCTGCAGCCTTTGCACTTGAAGATGTGACATACCAGTAAGGTTTGTGGTTTTTTGAATCTACCAAGCTTTTAACATAAGTAAAGCAAAGAATATTCATTCTGGCTTCCCCATCCCCCACACGCCCCCATCCCAGGCACCAGAGGTGTGGAGCCATGCCTCTGATTCTTTCAGATTCACTGGAATTTTGCATTTCTATGTCATCTGGGCCTCCCTGCCCGAAATCCCGGAAGGCTGAGGTTCACCCAGAGTACAAAGAAAATCTTGTGCAAGCAATCGCAGCTGCAGCATTTTGTGATCCGTGTATCTTTTACTTCAATGTTATTCTGATAGTTACATTTTTGTCTAGATTTTAAGTTTCTGAGTGAGGAGAATTTTTCTTTAGAAGATACTGTTTTCCCTGGTATTTGTTACCATCAGCTGTGTTTCAAGCACGTCAGGAGCTTAGTCAGCTACTCCTGCAACTGAGACTTGTTTTCCTTCTTTTTATCCCTTTCATCCAGTGTAAAAAGTTTCCTGCTGCTCTCCCCACTGATATTTGATACCCTATCTCCAACTGATTGTACATCTTTAACTTTTAAAGAACAGCATGTCAGCTAGCTCTGCTAATTAAGACTCTTCCTGGTTTTGTATTGTTTGGTTTTCGTTTGTTGTTTTGTTTTCTAGATTTTTGTTGAAAGATTATTTTGGAGATATTACTTCTCAGAGGAATGACTTTTTCTAATCCAACTCCTTCTTCTTAACAACAATAATTTTTAAAAATCACTTGCTCATGCTTTGCAACAATGTATTTATTTAATCTTCAGCGTTAAAGGAATGCTTAGAGGAAGCAAAGCAGCCAGTCAGCAGCTTTTTTGAATGTCTGCTACAAGTCATTATAATGCAAAAAAGTAGGGAACTCGAGAGATTTGGTTTTAGCTTTTCTAGAAGTGTTTTACATTCTAATAGCTTTCCTGATAATCATCTTTCCTTCTCTTTTTTTTTTTCCCCCGGGAAATAATCTTTCTGGCCCTACCAGCAAAAACTTACAGTGAAAAGCAACAGTGGGAAGCCATTAATATGTAGTTATTGATCATGTTATCAAAATGTATCACTGAGAGAAAGGCTAAAAGCTGTCCACTGGTCTTTTTATGATAACTCAATGGCAGAAATGCTTCCAAACAATTCAGTGAACACTGAACTCCCTGCTTACCTTTACAAGTATTTGTTTCCCACTGTCTTTGGGAACAGGAAGCTCCAAGTGATAAAAACCCACAAGTACACAAAAGCAGGAATACTGAACGAACGTTAGAAGGGTAGATTGACTGATGCCATCATCTGATGGATTAATTGGCCAGATTTATGTGTTTATATAAAAACCTGCAATACTGTTCATAGACCCTCAGTGGTGGACAACTGGAGCTCATGAGACAGCAGCTCTGGGACAGTCACTTCTAGTTCAATAAATCATTTTCTTCCTTTGCTTTGCTAAGTTGCATAAAGTCACTGGCTCAAGGTCAACTTTTGTGTGATTCTTAAAGTGTCCCCAAACTAGCTCTGCCATAGCCACAATCAGATCCTTTCTTACAAGGCAGCACCACGCTCTGATGAAGGAAGTAGAATAAATCCAGATATCTGAATCTTCAGAATCCACTAAGGAAAAGAAAAGGGGGGAAAAAATCAACTTCAAGATCTCCTTGATGAATTTAAGGTCACAGCTTATTGGTAGTTCACTTTCTGCTGGTTGGGGATTTACATTTCCTCCACCAAGAAGGAAAACTTTTCCACCAAGAAAGTTGATGCCAAAATCTAAACCTCTGGCCAATACTATTTTCCCTATAATAACATCTCCCTTGCTTACTCTTTATAAAGCAAACTCCTTAATTACTTCCAGAAGTATTCTGGGCTTCTGCTCCTCTCTGTTCTATTTTAACTTGCCCTTTTTATCTTTGTGGTGTTTTTCAGCATTATTTCCTCAGTTAGCTGTTCAAATTCTATCCTCATAATTGACTAGATGTTTTCATTAAAAAAAAAAAAAAGACTGAGGTTTCTAATGGACAGAAAAGATCACAAATAAAAGGTTTCACCTGGTCAAAAGAGCCTGGTAAAATCTGAATTTCATATGGGAAGGATCACAGAGTAGAACACAAGTACAAGAACATAGCACACTTTTGATGCAGTTGCTGAAAACATAAACAAGATCAGAAAAAGATTAGTAAAAGAAATGTAATTACTAGACGGTTTGGGGGTTTTGAATACTATATTGTGAAACATAACCCTAATTGGGAAGGGGGGGATTACAGAAAACTGCATGATAGCAAACCTTTGGCTTGAAGTTCAAGAAGCAGATGAAAGAGCACAGAAGCAGCCATGAAGAAGCACTTCTCATGTCTATGACCCTGTTTTACAAAACCCCAACAGTAATTCCAGTTTTACATGAGGAGAAGATGTTCCATGTGAACACAAGGTGAGTGAAAGCAGTACAAGTATTTAAAAAATAAGATAAGCTGTTTCCATAGGTGTAGCCTAAGGAAACCTTTCCCAATAACTAATCATTACTCCTACGACCCTTATATGACCAGCAAAACAAGGAATTCATGCAATAAAATTTACGTCCAATGAATTTAGAATAAATTAAAGAAAGGCATTTTTAGCTGAGATAGGCATGTAGAAAATAGTGTTTTGGGCAGTTTAAATAAATTTTGTGGCTGAATAACTTCACAGCTGAGAGTAATACATACAGTTATTGCACATAAGTTAAGGATAATTAAGATAAAGGTGATTAAATCTCATTCTCATACAGTATAAATTAAATTGCCAAAAGTCAGGACGGAATTTTTTCCTCTGAACTTTTTTATTACATACTGTATATTTTTAGGGAATATTAAAATATGTTCACATGTTTTTGGAAGCCTCTGCTTCTCGGATACAGCTGGTAGTAGAAGAGTGACTGCTATCATCTGGCATCAGATTATTTTAGGTGTTTGTAGTGGAAAGTCACCAGGCCTGCAAACACACCACTGCAGAAATTTGCAATGAGAACTATTTATTGCATTGTGTATATATTCAAAAGGATGCTAAAATATTCATTTAGCCGTCTTTAGTATGTTTTAAATATCCTGGTTTGGTGTTCTATAAGAATTAGAAACTTTTCCTACATTGAGTATTCAGAACAAATGCTGCTGCACGTTGGTGTGGAGATCTGAAGGAAACAGAGTCCTGTCACCAAGCCTTTCTGCTGCCTTAATGAGCTCCCCAGCCCTTCAGGGGCTGCTGAGGAAATCCAGGTCCCCAGAGGGATAATTCTCTCTGTTTTTTTAATGCTCAAGCTCAGCTGTTCATCAACTGGTGCTGCCTGTGTAGAACACACATAGATTAGGTTTTAGTTTCTATACCTCTGTTTTCATAATTGCACTGTGAATGGGCATTGCTCTGTTTTTATAAACTTGTCTGTTTCACTAATATAATACATTTGTCAAAAAGGCAGAAGGAATCCCAGGATGTATCAGAAAAGGTAGTCACAGCAGGGACTACCTACAAATCCAGAGGTACACAGGGTAAAGAAGTAGGGGGACTGTAGTACAAACACTGTTGCAACCTCATCTGAAACACCATGTCCAATTCTGGTCTCATATATTAAAAAACAAAACAGAAAAACAAAACAAGTATGGATAAAGGATAATAACATAATAAAGTAAATGGAAATTCCCATCCTCTCGTAAGAGAAGTCTGTAGCTTGGCTAGCTCCACCTAGTACCAGAAGAGCTGTGTGTGGACAGAACCATTCATCACAAGTTTCTGCACAGATGTATCCTGAAGGCAAAATATACATTTAAGCCATAAAACAACATTAATGTGCAAAAAATAAATCTGGCATAAACTGGTAGTGGAGTTCTAGCTCGAAATTTCTAATCATGCACAGAGGTCCTAAAACAGACTTCAAGTATGAGCAATGGGGGCAAGAAATGTCTCAATTTAAAACAAACAAACGACAAAACAACAACAAACCACCACAAAAACACCAACAAACCAACCAACCAACAACAACAAAAAACAAAACAAAACAACCAACCAAACAAAAAACCCCAAACCAACCAACAAGCATAGTTAAATCACAAGAATCCTAACCACTCTGTCCTCTTCGAGACTGAATCAAAAATAGCAGGCTTCTTAATTCTGGGTAGTGTAATATCTGTAAGGAATACCAGACATTCCCAGGAATGCTAGAGCTGTACTTTAAATGCAGCATCCCACTATTTTCAGTTGTTTCAATTTGGAATGAGGAGGGTTATACAGAGAAGTATAAACCCATGTACATCCAGCCAACCCCTAGTTAAGAGTTTTGATACTTGTCTGCATCTGACCGTGTGGTTATAACAGAATTATTCTTTTTCCAGGTTACTTTTTAGCTGCACTTTTCAACTACCTGATTTTGTTCACACAACTTAGATACTGCCAGTTAACAAAGCTGTGAGTGAGGATTGCATTTTACTACATAACAAAGTCATTTTCAGTGGCTGTGTGAAAAAAAAGTCTACCACCATGAACAGAAAATGAAACTGTGACACATATCTGGTTTATGAGGTTAAGGTTCCCTTCCTTCTGCCAGCCACTCAGCATCACAGAGAGATTTGAAATACAACTTCTCACAGAGAGATTGAAAACACAACTTCTCTAACAGCCTGCTCTGATAACACAGCCTCAGTTAGAGGCTGGAAAAGATCAGAGCTGCAAAACCTGCATCTGAAAGACAGCTGTTACTTCTCTGCTGCAAGCAGATAACAAAAAGCGTCCACGGAAACCATTTTTATGCTTATCTAACAATTCCTGATGGGCCAAAAAAACTTGGAAGATGTGAATTACAAAGGACAGGCAAATATCTAGAATGGCAGGAGGAGCCATCTTCCTTTCCACACTCTTCTATTGGTACCCCACCTTGGTAGCATCAAACCCAAAGATATTTTGCCTCAGTTCTCTCCCATGTTCTCATCTGTCTAAGGCACCACACTAAGGATTCCTGGCTCAGAGGAATATCAGAGTCTCTGACAGTTAAACAGATTGTGTGTGTGCATGTCAAACACTTCATAACATAATGAGAATTCCTATTCATGGATAATAAGCCAGACAGTTCTAGCAGAGTTTCCTCTAGGCCTTAACTCAGCTCATGGAGTATGAGTAGTCTGACTACAACAACTACCAACCCCACATCAGTGGCTACACATAAATTCAAATCTATTTGCAGTACAACTCCTCTATTGGGATAGTTCACATGTTGTCCTGTCTCAGAGACACCGAAAAACCAAAACCAAGCCCTTATATGTATGTGTTTATTAAGCAAGATTGTACATGGCAGATATACAAGAAAAATGTTTCAAATGTTATCTGAGACAGTTTGTGCTTTTTTAAACTTGAAGATCAGTGTTATCAAGCTGTTTCCCCACACACACAAACAAAAACGAGGTTAAAATAATATTAGATCTGTCTTAATTTCAAACAATCCTCCAAAATGAAGTGAAGCCTGAGGAAGTGATTAATCTATTGATCTGAGGTACTGAAACTTAACATAGTGCTTCGAGATAATCTCTGGCATAAATAGAAAATCGCTGGAAAGGAAGGCCACAGATAAAACAGGAAACTCCAGGTAAAGGCACTTAACTCTTCAGATTTAGAATTAGGCCTTCTCACAGGTCACAGCTATGCTTTGCAACAAATTCTTGGAATGGTTGTCCTTTGCAAACCGATTATATAAATTTCTTCACTGGAGGGTTCAGCACTCACAGAAATAAAATCAGGAAGCCCAGAAGGTTTTCATACTACTGAAAAGTCATCTGTGAGATTTCTCAAGACTGGGAAAGTAAAATTATGACACAAATTTAGTGAACATGTTCAAAAATGAGGATGGATGTACTGGAGTATTTTTATTTCTCCTTGCCTTTTTCAGACTGCTAAGATCAGCAAAGGATGATCTTAGTCCTTATATTAATAATGGCAAGATAGTAGAGTTCTTACTCCAAGAGCCTAAACCGTGGGATACAACTCTTACAGGATGGCAACCATATATTTGTGTACATGAAAACTCTCAGCTACTGTAGAGAGGGATTTTTTGTTATTTCTTAAAATACAGTAGCATGTCTCCTTATTTTGTGTTAAATACTAGTTTATTTTTAATTTCGGTAGAATTTTCCCAGCTGCTAGGTGCTCTGGTGCTAGGAAGATGCACAGCCATTTTGCAGAATTCTTCTGTATAATTAAGCAATTTATTTAGCAAGCAATTTTCTAGTCATGCTGTTCATAATAATCTTGGCTAAGAAAATCGAAGCAGCATCTCCCTCAGCTGCTATCAAGAAATTCCAAGGTGATGATCATAATTCTATCACACATAATAGCAGAGAAAGGCAGCACAGGCCTGATGAATGAGAATTTTTGTGCTTTGAAGGCAGTCTGAAGACACTGTCCTTGCATTTCCAAAGCCCCATAAATAGCTGTTAACAGGGTCAAATGCAGCACTGAACACAGCTCTGCCAGGAATGAATTAAGACAGTACTCAAAGAACAAGCACTGATTATAGAATTCTCCTTTAGCCAGCTTTTACCGGACAAGAGTTTTTACTTGAGAATTAAAATGGTAAGTAGTTTGTTCAAGTGGCTAATAATCAAGAAAGTGAACTTCATTCCCACTGGATAATAAGGAACGATCAGTACCAGACCACCTATCTTCTTTCCACTGTACATAATTAACTTTCATGAACCCACAGCTATACTTAAATAAAGAGGTTTTTAAAGGTTTGTGGAGTTATCCTGCAGTTCTTGAACTTTACTGCTTTCTCTGTGAATGGATATTTCCTTCTGACCTCAGGTGGGAATGCATTCAGGAATAAAGATAAGTCTAAAATACTTATTTGCTTTGTTAGAATTATTCACCTTGTTCCATTAACCCATCAGCCATGGATAAGGAGACTCAGAATTCAGATCCTGAGGCTCTTCAGTCTCCTTTGGCTTGGCACAACACAAACCCCTCCGTATCATGTTTTGACAACAAATAGGTATCACTGTGTAGACACAAGCTTGAATTCCACTTCTGTAAGAAGCTAGATGCAGCATTACATGCTGCTAAAACCAAAACTCAGCAGTTTGCTTTGTTAATGAGCTTTATTTTTTATATAGTTAATATTTTAACATTTAATAACTCACATCACCATGTCCATTTCAAATGGAACACACGAAGCAAAAGCATCACATGGTTATTAAGAACTGCACTCACTCCATGTTTCAGAATAAAAAGATTTATTGTTTTGATTATAATCCAATTTAATGTCTTTAATGCACCAGAAAATAACTTGCATATCTTGTGAAGTATCTTGAAAGCTATTCTAAAGACAATTTATGCAGTTACTACAGTTAAAATAATCTCCTTGGCAGCACAGACCAACCTGTGGAGGAGCACTTATGTGGTCTTGCTCCCTGTGCCATAGTTGTTAATGAGACATACAAGGACAATGGCTTTAATAAGAATTAACCTACTTCAAAATTGCAGGATCATCACCTTTGATCCTGACAACAATTTCAATATATAAATATATACATTCATTAATGTGTCCATGTTTCGGTGTGGGACCTGAATAAATGATCTATTTATTACATTTATACAGGAAATAGGAAAATACCAAAATAATGTAATGTAACATAATGTAACAAAACATAACCAGCAAATATAACTGTTTCAATAACTGTGGAAGGCTAATACATATTACTGACACAGTTAAATATCTCATTCGTCCCAACCCTTTAAAGGAAAAAAGGCAGAAATGCTGAAGGAGTCACTGAAGGACTACTTATTTTTTAATGCTATAAATACTGCTGCTTACAACTATATTTAATTAAATTATTTACTAGGTATTGACTAATTAACTAGGGCTTTGTACACGAGAAGGACTCTGAGAAGCTATTATCATTCTACTAATTGTAACTCAATATCTTTGCTAGAGCATGTGCACATGATTCCTGGTTCAATCTCTGTGGATTCATATCCCAGTTATACCATTGCCACTCATAAAAAGCACCAAGTCACATGCAATGTTATTTCCCTCACAGAACTGTGAGAAAGAGAAATTATACCAAATTACTGGCTGAGAACATGGCATCAGATCCAGTTGTTTGATTCCCCCTCCAGGCAATTGCATTCATTCCTGTGTTAGTGGATATTTATTTTATCCAGGTTCTTTCAAGTCTAGATGGAAATCAAGACCTTCAGACAACAACAGTATAATGAAGCAGAATTCCAATTATTATGATTTTGATGGCTGTCTGTTTTTACAAATTGCTTGATATGGACCAAACCGCAAACTGCTGAAGTCCAGAGAAGATTGACATGAGTAGACTGTTGGAAAGGTGTCACATTCAGAAGAATACAAAGTGTTGAGATCTCATTTCCAAAGGAAATACTTTAATTTGATATACAGGAAACAAGTGCACAGAAAAAAAATCAGAAATACAATTTTAGGACTATGGCATATGGGCTTTATTTTTACCCTCTTTAATGTAAGCCTTGAGAATAATTCTTGGCTTATTTTTTACCTTCAAGGACAACTAGGTTTTATTCAATTCACTAGATCTTCATGGGAATATTACTTTGAGTATTATCGGAATTAGAGTTCATTGGATAAACTTTTTTCATACATATTATAGGATATTTAAAAGACACATAGATGTGGAATCGGGGTAATGATTTAGTGGTAGAATTGGCAGTGTTAGGGTAATGGTAATTGAGAGTCAAAATGAAGTACATACTTTAAGTTTGAATTGGTCCTGCTCAGGCTTCTATCCTTCCCTTATCACACATCTGTTTATCAGAAATTCTTACGGTAGCAGAATTTTGTTCCAGTGTGCTGGTTTGAAAGCAAACCAATGAGAGACTCCAATATCAGAAATACAATGTAATAGGAAAAATAAGATAAAATAAATGCAATAGTACAAAAAAACCCACTGACAGAATCAGAATACAACCTGACACCCTGTCAGTCAGGGTGTTGGTAGCAGTCCGGATGAAGCGGTCCTGTTGAAGCAGTGGTCCTGTAGAAAAGAGCCTGCTCTTCACCTGGAGGTCCAGTGGTGTAGCTTCTTGTCCTCTGGGAGTCCAGTGGAAAAGGCTGTTTGTGCTGTTCCAAACCTCTGATTATATACAGATGGGAACGCTCAGTTCCTCCTCCTGGGCAGAGCATCTCACAATGGAATGGTGAGTCATGAGGCAAGGCATTGATGGGCCCATTAACAGGAGATAGTCCAGAGCCCGTTATCTATGAGTCTTGTGCAGGGTCCTTGATTGCCCATTAGACAGAGATAGCTCCCGGAGGTAGTTATCAGGGATGAGTCAAGGTGAACACTCCCCCACCCGCTTTATCAGTTTGTGAAGATGATAATAGAATACATGCTTTTGGTCACATTGTAACCTA
>VZRR01012887.1:126822-139191 GCA_013398015.1 Oreocharis arfaki | reverse complement strand
ACTCTGACCATTGTCCACTGTACCACAGAGGCTTCACCCGCTTGGCCTGTTTGATTGCAGCACAGGTCTCACAACTGTGGATGATCTGTGAGATGCTGTCCATAGCAAGGTCCACCCCTCGGCCACGGGCCCATCGGTATGTTGCATCTCTCCCCTGATGACCAAGGGCATCATGGGCCCAACGAGCTAGGAATAATTCTCCCGTGTGCTACCAGTCCAGGTCCACCTGTGATACTTTCACCTTGGCAGCTTGGTCCACCTGCTCGTTGTTGCGATGCTCTTCATCAGCCCAGCTCTTGGGTACATGTACATCCATGTGTCGAACCTTCATGATCAGCCTCTCTACTCAAGCAGTGATGTCCTGCCAAATGTCAGCGGCCCAGATGGGTTTCCCTCTGCTCTGCCAGTTGGCCTTTCTCCAGTGATCCAGCCACCCCCACAGAGCATTAGCTACCATCCATGAGTCAGTGTAGAGACAGAGCCTCGGCCACTTCTCTCATTCAGCAATCTCCAAAGCCAGCTGGATGGCTTTAAGCTCTGCAACCTGACTCAATCTACCTTGTCCCTCAGTAGCTTGTGCAACTCGTCGTGTGGGGCTCCATACTGCAGCTTTCCATTTCCAGTTAACACCTACAATTCAGCAGGAACCATCAGTGAAGAGGGCATACTGTCTTTCAGTCTCAGGCAGCTCATTATATGGTGGGGCTTCCTCAGCTCGTGTCACTTGCTCCTCTTCTTCTTCTTCAGATAATCCAGAAGTCTCACCTTCAGGCCAGTTTGTCATAATTTCCAGAATCCCAGGGTGATTTGGGTTTTCAATACGGGCGTGCTGTGCGATGAGGGCGATCCATTTGCTCCATGTGGCATTGGTGGCGTGATGCGTGGAAGGAACTTTTCCGCTGAACATCCACCCCAGCACTGGTAGTCGGGGTGCCAGAAGCAGCTGCACTTCTGTGCCAATTACTTCTGAGGCAGCTTGAGCTCCTTCATAGGTGGCCAAGATTTCCTTTCTGTGGGAGTGTAGTTGGCTTCGGACCCTCTGTAGCTTCGACTCCAGAATCCCAGTGGTCGACTCTGAGTCTCACCAGGCACCTTCTGCCAAAGGCTCCAGGACAATCCATTGTTCCTGGCTGCATAGTAGAGCACATTCTTTACCTCTGGTCCCATCCTGACTGGGCCAAGGGCTACCACATGAGCGATTTCCTGCTTGATCTGGGTGAAGGCTCATTGCTGTTCAGGACTGCAGTGGAAATCATTCTTCTTGCGGGTAACCAGGTAGAGAGGGCTCACAATCTGGCTGTACTTGGGAATGTGCATTCTCCAAAAGCCTATGGCACCTAGGAAAGCTTGTGTTTCCTTCTTGTTGGTCAGTGGAGACACCGCAGTGATCTTGTTGATGACCTAGGTGGGAATCTGATGCCGTCTATCTTGCCACTTTACTCCCAGGAACTGGATCTCCTGGGCAGGTCCCTTGACTTTCCTCTTCTTGATGGTGAAGCTGGCTTTCAGGAGAATCTGGATGATCTTCTCTCCTGTCTCAAATACTTCCGTTGCCGTGTTCCTCCACACAATTACGTCATCGATGTGCTGCAGATGTTCTGGTGCCTCACCCTTTTCCAGTGCAGTCTGGATCAGTCCATGGCAAATGGTGGGACTGTGCTTCCACCCCTGGGGCAATCGGTTCCAGGTGTACTGCATGCCTCTCCAGGTGAAGGCAAACTGAGGCCTGCACCCTGCTGCAAGTGTAATGGAGAAAAAGGCATTTGCAATATCGATGGTCGCATACCACTTTGCTGCCTTGGACTCCAGCTCGTACTGAAGCTCCAGCATGCCTGGTACAGCACCACTCAGTGGTGGCGTGACTTCATTCAGGACACGGTAATCCACCGTCAGTCTTCATTCTCCGCTGGACTTATGCACTGGCCATATAGGACTGTTAAAGGGTGAACAGGCCTTGCTGACCACCCCTTGGCTCTCCAGCTCATGAATCATCTTATGGATGGGGACCACAGAGTCTCTTTCAGCGTGGCATTGCCAACAGTGCACTGCTGCTCTGGTGATTAGTACCTGTTGTTCTTCAACTCTCAGCAGTCCCACAGCAGAGGGGTCTGAGAGACCAGGCAGTGTATTCAGTCGTCTGATGCCTTCTAGAGGAAGCTTCTAGAGCAGCTATCCCAAAAGCCCAGTGATGTCCTTTTGGGTCTTTGAAATACCCATTTCTGAGATAGTCTATGCCGAGGATGCACGGGGCCTCTGGACCAGTCATGATGGGGTGTTTCTGCCACTCGTTCCCAGTTAAACTCACTTCAGCTTTCAGTACAGTCAGCTGCTGGGATCCTCCTGTCACCCCAGAAATAGAAACAGGTTCCACTCCCACATACCTTGATGGCATCAGAGTACATTGAGCGCCGGTGTCAACCAAAGCCATGTATTTTTGTGGGTCAGACGTGTCAGGCCATAGGATCCACACAGTCCAATAGATTCGGTTGTCCCTTTCCCCTATCTGGCTAGAGGCAGGGTCCCTCTAATCCTGGTCATGGTACACGTTGCTCCCCTCCGGTGAATATGCTCCTGAGGTACCTTCAAGAGAATCAGTCATATTATGTCCTGGGCTGCAGTGTATTCTATTACCACCTTTGTGAGCTGTTGAAACCAAGTGGGGCAGTGTTTCCTTGCCTCCTCCCTCTGGACTATCTTCTGTTAATGGGCCCATCAGTGCCTTGCCGAAGGACTCACCACCCCATTGTGAGATGCTCCACCCGAGAAGAAGAACTGCATGTTTCCCACCTGGATATAATCAGAAGTTTTTCAGGCACAAAGTAGCCTTCTCTGCTAGGCTTCCAGAGAACAAGAAGCTACATCACTGAACCTTCAGGTGAAGACCAGACCCTTTTTTCCACAAGACTACTGTTTCACCAGAACTATCGCACCCGCCCTGCTCACCGGGAGCCACCAGCGCCCCTGCCGGCTGTGACCAGCGCTGCACCAGGAGGGGAAGGTGCCTGGCAGCCGAGAAGGCTGCACTGGGTGACTGTGCTGTTTCGTTATAACTGCCAGAGTCATTGTTGTAAATTGTTTTGTTTTGTTTTANGTTGTAAATTGTTTTGTTTTTTTTTATCTATCTATCTATCTATCTATATATATATATATATTAGTAAAGAACTGTTATTCCTATTTCTCATATCCTTGCCTGAAAGCCCCTTAATTTCAAATCTATAATAATCCAGAAAGAAAAGAGTTGCATCTTTCATTCCAAAGAGAGCTTCTGCCTTCCTTAGCAGATGCCTGTCTTTCAAACCAAGACAGATCTTATATCATTCCTATATCAGAGCAGTGTTGAACCTAGATGAGCTTCCTGAGGTAGATGTTTCTCTTCTCAGTTCATGTACCCAGGCTGCTAGGGAGGAGGTGGGTTGCCTATCCCACTTCCTCATGTCTTCTCCATGCTCCTGAAGGAAAAACCAAAGGTTACCTCGTGGAGTGTATCTACTCTCTTCGGCTGGTGGATGTCTGCTCCTCATGGCAGAGACTCTTGTTGGTTCTGGCGAGACATGGTAAATTCCTTCCTGAAGTTCCTTTCTCAGTTTCTGATGGCCCTCTTCAATCAAGCTCTGGACTTGCTCAACCAATCTTCTTTCCATGGACGAGACATGGGTGCGAAACAGGGAGGTGACAGTGTCCTTGTAAATTCTTAGTTTGCTGACCAAGATGCCCACCCTGTCCTCGCCTTTCCTCCATTTCAGCATTGCCAGGTAACGGGAGTACATCTCTGGTCCAAGCTGTCTGAATCTCAACCACATCTGTGACGTGCACTGGACACCATCTGGGCTCTTAGGAAATCTTCCGAGAAAATGATCTCCAGCACAGCCAATTCCCTCAGGCATCGGATACCTTGTTCCATTGTGCTCCACTTCCCTTGGTGCACCTGGAGGTCTTCCTTACAAAGGTATCTGTACTTTGCACTTGTCAGCACTCACTGCCAGAGGCTGAGAGTTTCTTGGGTTCTCCCGATCCCCTGGTCAACGACCACATCCCGGGACAGGGGTCTCAGTTGCCTGGCCTCACTTCTGTCCAGAATGGTGTCGTTAGCTGCAGCATCCCAAGCCAAGCCAGGATGGACTCGTTTGCCTGGTGGGTGAATTCTCTCCGCAGGTCACACAGCTCACCCAGGGATAGCGACCTAGTGATGAACTCTGTCTCTTCTGCTGGGTGCAAAGGTCCTGCTGCATCCTCATCAGTCACTATGTGGACTGATTTCTTTGATTTCTTCTTCTGAATGGGAGCAACTGCTACTGGTTTAGGCTGTTCTGGTTCGGTGACAGTTCATGTGGAGTTGCTGATGGTGCCTTTGGCTTCTTTCTCCTCCGTGACAGTCTGTGTAGACATGGATGCTGTTGCTTTACTTTTGGTTCCTTTCTTCTCTGTGACAGGCAGCGTAGACATGGTGTCTGTTGCTTTGCTTTTCTTTTCCTCCTCCTCAGGAAGATGCTTCATCACACCAAGTTTCTAAGTTGTTTCTAAGCATGGTGTACACAGTGCAGGTTATGCAGAGAAGACAAAACAGAACCAACAAGAATTTTATGCCATCCTTGACATCCAGAGAGAACTCAGTATCTTCAAAAACTGCTGTGCCGGGCCTGAAAGGCTGGAAAAAAACATTCTTTACTCCTCCCTCCAGAGGCTGGGTGCAATTGCTGAGGCCCCAGATGTAGCAGCCTAGACTAGAACAAGCAAATAAAATCGAGTATATATTCCAAATTATGTTCATTGCCTCAGAGTTTATCATGCAGTAGACATAATACACCAATAAAGCAATTTTTATGTCATACCCTGATCCACACAGGAGCACTACAACTGGCAGGTAGTTCCCCATGTGTGGAAAAATATAGAGAGCTAAGTACAAGACCCATGTAAGCATGCTGAGAATCATAGCAAAGAGGTGGCTCCTACAATACGAAATTGTAATTCTGATTTTTCTCAGTACCCTTGTGCCCCGTGTTGGGTGCCCATGCTGAGATAGTCTGGAGCGAGTTATCTATGAGTCATGCTGCGGAGGCGAAATAACGGGACAACACGCAACGATCAATATGATCATGTGAAGCCATTTATTATTACAGAATATGCATCTGTATAGCATTTTTAGTTCTGTATACGTGATGATTCGAACATCGTGCGGTCAAAAGTAGTATGATGATTGGATGCTTGCTACTGTTCGCATACTGTGTCTAAACTTCTGATTGGATACTTGCTGTGACTACTATTCACCATACTTCAGCATCTCGCATCTTCTTTGTTCAGAATAATGTAGCAATCTTTTTGAACTAACTTATTGTTTCAGCAGTTCCTAAACTATACTTCTTTCATGCTGCTGAACTATCTTATTATTTCAGCAATTCCTAAACTATATTTCTTCTGTGCTGTGGTCAATACATCCTTGTCTCATATCCTTGGGTTGTTTCTTTTCTTTCTTTCGTGGTGTTATCAAAGATAGTATATCCTTTACTCAGCTTGATTCAATGCTGGGAAAGCTGGGTTGTGCATTCCCAGTGTCTGTTCTCCTGCAAAAATTCTTCAACATCATGCGGCAGGGTCCTTGATTGCCCATTAAACAGAGATAGCTCCCAGAGGGAGTTATCAAGGTGAACACTACCCCACCTGCTTTAACAGCTTGTGAAGATGATAATAGAATACATGCTTTTGGTTACATTGCGACCTAGGACATCCAGTAGATAGCAGCAGCCATTAATACTGCTCTAATCTTGTGTTTAAACAGTCTAACTACAGTGAGCTCCTCCAGCGTAAATCAGAAGCCTCAGTAATGAAGACTTGTTCATAATAAATCCCATCTCTTCATTTCAGGGAGACAGTTTCACCTTACTGATTTTACCGAGAGAGAATTTCACTCCATCTTTTAATCTAATGACAGGGATTAGAGTTGCAATGTCAATCAGATACATACAGGCAATTATAAACAGTACTGACTGGGATTTTGCCCTTATCAAAATCCTTGCAGTGGGCACACACCACAGCACATACAGAGCAGAAGGATGTTTGGATTTTTGTCCGGGATGCAAGGGTCCTTTACTAAGGATCCATCACTCTGGATACAGTACCCATATGACCATTATTAAAAGTATTTTTGGACTGGTGTCCAAAAGATTTAAGCCAGATTGATTTGAAAAGTGTTGTTAGTTTTACAGAGAAATACAGAGGTTTTTCCAGAAACGTAAATCTGACACTGTGGTTTCCTGTATTGAAGATAGCAGAAAGATTCCTGTTTCAAAGACTACTTATGACAATGAAAGGAATGAGATAGATTTGCCTTTACAAACTTTGGGTCTGCTGATAGGTAAAAGCTAGATACTGAGAGGTGAAAGAAACAATGGGAGGAATTCCACTGATTGATGAAAGGAGTGAGAGGGATTTGTCTTTACAAACTGTGGGCCTGCTGATAAAGATAGACACTGAGAGATGAAAGAAGCAATGGCAAGAACGATGAATCCCATAAGAAAAGAAAAAGGGGGGTATACATCGGAAGGGTGTCTGTGTTACGCAATTCGGGGAGCCTATACCTCTCAAATACCTCAGCCAATGGGGAAAGAGAGAGGGAAATGCAGCCGGGAAATTAGGATAAAAAGGAGGCTGCGTCATCTAACAATTTGAGAGACCCCAGGCGAATGCCCCATGGCCTCTCCCTTTATTCAAATGAAGTAACAGGACTCCTCTATCTCCATTTTGGACATAAACCTCTGGTGTTTGTGGATTAATTTTCCTGACAACAGTAACTGCAGTAGAAACAGAGCCAGCATCTTCTGTGAACCAGAGACAAAAAGCTTTTTTTCTCCGTTTCAACAAACTAAAACCCCTCCAAAAAGCTTTTCATTCATTTCTGTTTAAATCAACTCAAGGCAACATAATCCAAAAGCACTTTTACCTGTAGATAAGAGACAGCCCACCACATCCCAGATCCTGCTGTAACCTAAGGAAAACCTAGACCACCACCTTCTAATCTCTATCTTGAAGGCTGGTAAACGAATATAATTGAAACCTACCTTGATGTGATGGGTCAGCAGACTGAAGTTACAAGGAAAACCTGTCCTGGGGTGACTTTATGATACTGTATTCCCTATTATCTGCCCTGTGCCAGATATGAGTTCTGTGCCTTTAAAGCTCGCTCCATGAGAGGGAGGAGAGGCGGTGGTATTCCTTCGGTGCTGTGTTCAAAACACAGATAACGGGTTTGCTCACTTCTCAGCTCTTGGCTCTCTGCAGCAGGGAAGAGAGTGGCATTCTCCTGCTTTTTTAAGCTAGCTTTTTGTTCATTAGCTAAAGCACGGAGCCCTAGGACTTTGGTTTCTTCTTCTCTTTTGGACTGTTCAGCAACACCAGAACTTCACCGGGAGGCCCTACACTGTGGCCTGGAGGGGCTCACACCAAACCCCAGCTCTGGAGAGGAGAAAGCCACACCCACAAAGGACTCTGAAATCTACCCGGGTTCTTTCCACAGCAAGAGGTTTTATTATGTAGCATTATTCTTTTTTCCATGCCTGCATGCACTTTACTTGTTAAATAAATAGGTTTCTTTCACTTTTCCTCTGAGGAATTTCTTCCCAAACCTGGTGGGGGAAGGGCGGCTGAAACCTGCCTTCTTTGTAGGAAACGTTCCTTCCAGAGTGTTTCCCTTAATTTGTCTCAAACCGGGACAAAACCTTATCTTTGAAGTATCAATTTCCAAGCTAAGGTTCAACATGCATGTGTATCACAAACTCTCTGTCTATCTTACTTAAAACTGAAAAAGAAGGGGCACATGGATCATTACATTTAAATGGCAAACTCTCCCACAAAAAACTCTCGTATTTTTCTGACACTCACTGTTTCACACGAGATGCCTTTAATATTGTAATTAACAATATTCTTGGTTTTTTTGGTTGAGGTACAGTGCCATTTAATACATAACAATACCTGCTCAAGAAAGATAATGCTGTTCTTTAAGCATATCGCAGTGGTTACCTTGCTGAAACAGGACTTCTATTGTCATGACTGAATTGCCCCAAACCAGGCCAAGGGACACTTCAGAGACAGAGTCAGAGAAGCGGGTATTTGCTTTATTTGGCACACCAGGTGTGGGAGATCATTCCTCCAAACACACGCAGCACTCCATACAGTCCAGTATTATGGGTAAAATTCATGAATATTCATTCCATTCCTTGGGATAGGAGTCGTTATACAAATTACTTCTCGGAAGTCATTAATATCATTAGCATATGTGCCATGCCTGCGTTGTGTACCTTGGTGGTTGCACTGAGGAAGGCTCCTCTTCTTCCTTGGGGGTCTTTCTGATGAAGATTAGTAGTCTTCGTCACAATGCACTTTTCATCTTTCTTTCTGGAGCATGCACAGTCCTTCAGCGGATGATTCGGCAGTTTTTCTGCTGGTTTCAACAAAATCCTGTTTCTCTTATCTTCACGAGATTAAGGTGAATCCTGGTTCTTAGGCTTGTGATTAACATCTGCTGTCTCTTAATAGTTAACTGTGCTTACATGAGTTAAATATTGATCACTCCTTTCTCATGACTTACTAAAACATCACTACTAAGCAGAAGGGAAAAAACTCAGCAAGAAACAAAGTGAAATGCAAAGTCAGATACCACATCTTTTTCTTTCCTTATGATGACAATATGCCTTTCGGTATTTTCTGTGGAGTTCTGGCATGCATATTACTGAGCATGTACATACTAAAGCTTTAGTTTCCAGTATATCCATTTTATTTGCCTAAAACTGATGCAAATGTGATGCTATTTTGGAAGCCTCAAGTAGTTTATAAATTCTAGGGGTCTGAGTATACTTTCAGCTGAGTCCCTCCTACCTCTCACAAGTCCCTGCTGGCCCTAGAGAACTGGAATGCCATTGGCAGGAAATGTGTGAAGTAACATGCTAATTTATGGAAAGACAGGTCTCGTTCTGCCAGTACAGAGAATCCTCAGCCCCAAGGCAGGTCTAATACACCAAGCAGGTTTCTTAATGCATTAAATCATACCTAATTCATCTTTCCAAGTATCTAAGAACCAGATTGGAACTGGCTCTCCAAAATAGGTGTTTTCTGATTTCTAGTCCTTTGACTACTAGAATCTTCCATTGAAAAAGCTGGATCCTCAGAAATCTTCAGAGAAAGAAATATGCATTGCATTAACCCTTGTATTTCATAATCTCAGAGGGAGATGCTCACTAGGCAACATTCGTAAAGACAGCTAGCAAAAGCAGCAAATAAACAGAAGTTCTGTCAGAAATAAAGAACACATGACAAAGTTTACTTTTATGTTGTTTTTACTTGTTTGAAGTCCAGAATTTACTTTACATTCCCTCAGTCTTGGGCTCTAAAGCAGTGCACCAGAAATTAAAGTGTCAAACAATGCTGTATCTAACATGTACAACAGGGAATGTTTGGGGTTTTCTACGGTCCCACCTGCTGATAGTTTTTTACTGTAACAGGGAAGTTAAGAATGGTTGTATTCACAAGCAGTGTAGTGGATCAATGGCCCCACTTTTAGGGTGAAGCAGTGCTGAGGACCCACCATCCACACCACACACAGTTCTGGTGGGTCATTTAATCCTGGCTTAATTTGCTGCCACGGCTCAAATGCCCTAAAACACCTATAGTGTATTTGATGTACTGTTACCTTACACTTTTCAGTTTATATGCTGTATAACTTCCTGATTATGTGAGCCAAAACAACACTTAAGCAGGACAGATCAGGAGATTCCATTCCAAAAGCTCATTTCTGGTCTAAACTAAACCCTTAACATTACTAGCATGTTTTCTGCTTCTGCTTTCCTTTCTGGGTCTTTGCTCTGCACACCTATTCTGCTGTTGGGGTTTAGGATTTTTCCTTTTGTTTCTTTCTCTCATGGAATTTCGTCCCATCTGTCACTGAGAAGCCATAACGACCGATACTTAAGAGAGATGAAAGAAGTTGCCACGGGAAGGGTGCAGCCGGCTAGTCTCTTAGCTGGGGGGTTTCTCTTGGAGGAGCAGATACCTCGAGATTTGGGCTGGGGAAAAGGAGGCTGGGCGCAGCTCCCCGCTCTCTTGCTCTCTCGGCTTCGGAAGGGAAACCAGCTGCGGTCGCTGTAGGAAGATTACACCACCACTGCTGGGTTCTGTCTCCTGCTGCCTCCTACCATGAGTGAAGCTCTTCTTGTGGAAGCAGCCGTTGCACTGGAACCTTATTAACAGCCTACCTCACTAAAAAAGGCCCCTTTCACCATCTGCTCGGGTGCCTCAGGGGAAACTCCGGGACCCCGAGCCCTTTTCCCCTCCAAAGGAACCTCTCCCGGCCGTGTTCGGGAGCCGAGCTGCTGCTGCCCAGCCCCCGCCGTTTCTTTTCCACTGCTCCAGGTTTTTTGCTACACTGTAGCCACGCACCCCCTGCCTGCTGAAACACCCCGCGGCTCCTGCCACGCTACCGAGTTTCTGCTACCTCTTGCTCGCTACCCCGGGTGAGCCCGTCCTGCCGTTCCGGCCGCCACTCCGCAGTTCCTGCTGCAGCCCATTCTCGCCATTCAACCC
Source organism: Oreocharis arfaki (assembly GCA_013398015.1). Taxonomy (NCBI): domain Eukaryota; kingdom Metazoa; phylum Chordata; class Aves; order Passeriformes; family Paramythiidae; genus Oreocharis; species Oreocharis arfaki. The sequence continues at coordinate 128,625 of VZRR01012887.1, read as the reverse complement.
GTCCGCCATTACCACGTGAGGGAGATGCGACTGAGGTCGCGCCACAGCGCCCCCTGCAGCCGCAAGGGAACCATTGCACCCGCCCTGCCCAGCGCCCCTGCCGGCTGTGACCGGAACTGCACCAAAGGGGGAAGTGCTTAAAGAGCAGAAAGAGACTTTATCGGGTTTTTTATTCTTCTTTGTTGTTGCTACCGTTGTTGTTGTTTGTTTGCCTTGTTATACATACACATACTAGTAAAGAACTGTTATTCCTTTTCCCATATCTTTGCCCGAAAGGCCCTTAATTTCAAACTTACAAAAATTCAGAGGGAAGGGGGTCATATTTTCCATTCCAAGGGAGGCTTCTGCTTTCCTTAGCAGACACCTGTCTTTCAAACCAAGACACTTGCCTTGGGAGTAGTCTCAGAATCATGGAATCATTTAGGTTGGAAAAGACCTCCAAGATCAAGTCAAATCTTTGACCCATCACCACCACGTCAACTAGACCAGAGTACTGAGTGCCACATCCAGGTGTTTCTTGAACACCTCCAGGGATGGGGATTCCATCACCTCCCTGGACAGCCTATTCCAATGCTTGACAACCCTTTCCATGAAGAAATTCTTGATGCCCAACCTGAACCTCCCTGGGCATAGCTTGCAGCCGTTTCCTCTTGTCCTGTCCCTCATTTCCTCGGAGCAGAGCCTGACCCCCACCTGGCTGCACCCTCATGTCAGCGAGTTGTGGAGAGTGAGAAGGTCCCCCCTGAGCCTCCTTTTCTCCAGGTTAAACACCCACAGCTCCCTCAGCTGCTCCTCATCAGACTTGTGCTCCAGACCCTTCCCAAGCTGTTTCCTTCTCTGGAAATACTCCAGCCCCTCAATGTCCTTCTTGTCCTGAGGAGCCCAAAAGTGAATGCCAGGTTTATGGTGAGGCCTCACCAGTGCCAGGTATAGGTCCAGCTGGCCACACTATTCCTGATCCAGGTCAGGATGCCACTGCCCTCTTGCCTGTGTGGGCCCAGCTGGCTCATGTTCAGCTGGCTGTCAGCCAGCATCTCCAGGTCCTTTCCTGCTGGGCCAGTCTCATTACAGTATTCCATTTAAACAAGGATGGATGAGTTAAAAACAAGCATCTAGTCCATTTATAATTTACTTAGATATGATGAATACTAGCAACAGTATGGATTGTTCCAAGGGTAACTTCCAAACAAGCCCAAGAGACAACGTGCTGTGTTGGTGGGACTAACTGCAGCCAGCCTGAGCCAAAGATCTTCTATACCTTAGTTCCCTACACCACACATTGCTGCATTTCAGTCACATGGTTTGTTTGGAGCATCACATTCTAGCCCATAACATTGTTTAGCCTTTTTGTAAGATTAGAAAGAAGGGAAAATAATCCCAGCAGATCTACTATTTGGCTCAACACCTGGAGAGTGCTCAACCAAAACACAAGGGTTCTTTTATGTTCCTGCTCCTGACCACACTAGCAGCACAACCCATATCCTACAGGATCTCACACAACCCGGTTCCATAATCCCACCTGACTACACCTGATCCAACTCCTGGCCCTGCTCCTTTGCTTTTTGCCAAGCTCCCACAGTGCTATTGCCCAAACAAAGAGCTGTTTTCAGGCATACGAAAGTTACAACCTGGCTGCAAGAACCACATCAAATCCTATTTCTGATAACTAAATTCCGTTTAATCTAACCATAATCCTTCAAATACTGTAAATATTTGTCTTTCGATTAAGAAAACAAAGCCAAACCCACGGGGGGGGGGGGGGGGGGGGGAGGATGGCGCATTTATATCCTTAACCAAACCCCC
>VZRR01012887.1:0-125895 GCA_013398015.1 Oreocharis arfaki | reverse complement strand
GGGGGGGGGGGGGGTGGGGGTGTTGGTTGCGGATTTAAACGCTTTACAGAACACTCCCACCGAGTGTCTGGCGATGGACGTGTGCTCCATGCTCCCTTTTAACTGGTATTCATCGCAGCAACTCCTTCCTTGGGAAGGCAGAGCATCCCGAGGGTGCACCAGNAGGACCTCGGAGTCCTGGTGGGTGACAAGTTGACCATGAGACGGCAGTGTGTCCTTGCAGCCAGGAAGACCAGTGGTATCCTGGGGCGCATCGGGAAGTGTGGCCAGCAGGTCAAGAGAAGTGATCTTCCCCCTGTACTTGGCCCCAGCAAGGCCACGTCTGAGGTGCTGTGTCCAGTTCCAGGCTCCTCAGGGCAAGAAAAACACGGAGCTACTGGAGAGGGTGCTGCGGAGGGTAAGAAAGATGATGAGAGGTATGGAGCATCTCTAATGAGAAGGGACTGTGAGAGCTGGGCCTGTTTATTCTGGAGAAGACTGAAAGGGGATCTCACGAATGCATATAAATATCTCAAACGGGTGCCAAGAGAACGGTGCCAGACTATTTCCAGTAGTGTCCAGCGACAGAGCAAGGAGCAGTGGCCGTAAAGTAAGACACAAGAAGTTTAATCTCAACATGAGGAAATACTTTACACTGAAGGTGGCAGAGCCCTGGAACAGCTGCCCAGGGAGGGCGTGGAGTCTCCCTCTCTGGAGACATTCCAAACCCACTTAAACACGTTTCTATGTCACCTGCTCTGGGTCACCCTGCTTTGGCAAGGGAGTCGGACTGGCTGATCTCCAGACGTCCCTTCCAGCGCTAACAATTCCCTGAGCCGGCAACTCCGTTCCCGCTCCTCGCCGGCCGGGGGCGGGGCGGTCGTGGCAGCCCCGCGCATGCGCAGCCGCACGGCCGCCGGCCCATGGCACAGGCGCGGTCGCGCTGTCGCTGCAGCCCGCGGGCGGAGGAGGGGAGGGGAGGAAGAAGATGCCGGGGAAGCTGAAGGTCAAGATCGTGGCTGGGCGCCATTTGCCGGTGATGGACCGCGCCAGCGACCTGACCGACGCCTTCGTGGAGGTTGGTGGCGGGGGGAGCGGGGTGGGCGCGCCGGGCCCGCGCGGCGGAGGCACCTGCCGGGCCCGTCCTGCGCCTCCGTGCTCCCGAGAACCAGCGGCCAGGAGAGGGGACAGCGCCCTGAGCTGCACCGGGGTGGGTTTAGGTGGGATATCAGCAGGAATTTCTTCATGGAAGAGGTGATCAGACATTGGAACGGGCTGCCCAGGGAGGCGGTGGAGTCGCCGTCTCTGGAGGTATTTAAGGAAAGACTGGACGTGGCGCTCAGTGCCATGGCGTGGTTGTTATGGTGGTGGTCGGTCATAGCTTGGACTCGGTGATCTCAGAGGTCTTTCCCAACCTAATTGATTCTGTGATTAGGCAGATGTATTTTAAGGAGGATGAAGAAGTAATAAAATCATCTTTAAATGAACTGTATATATGAGTGATTGTACAGGCTTTACTTTTAAGGCCGATATTCATCTTTCTATTTAAAAAGTTTGAAATACTAAAATATTTTCAAAGGGGGCTTTTAGTCAACAAATATTTGATATTATTTGCGTGTTTAAATCACTTTATTGCACCCAGAGTATCTAACTTCAACCTTCTTTACAGTCATATAGTTAAGGCGATATGTAAGGGTGTTTCTCAGGAAGGGATTGTAAAATGACTTGAAGTGCAAAATAAGTGGAATTATTTAAGGCCCAGGTTGGAGGCGGCTCTGAGCAACGTGATCCAATGGGTGACATCCCTGCCCATGGCAGAGGGGTTTGAATGAAATGTACTTTAAGGTCCCTTCCAACACAAACCTTTCTCTGATTTCTGTTACGTCTGTTACATGATCCTTATGTTTTTTGATTCATTTTTTCCAATATGGATGACTTTGAACATTTCAGAAGCATTCCATAGATTCAGGAATCATACTCGCAGAAAAATCAGGGCTATTTAAAAATTATGTGCTATGAAAATGCATATCTTGTAGCACAAATAGTGATTGAGGTGTACCACAAATAGTGATTGAGGTTGGCACAATTAAGGTAGGAAGACAGAATGCCTTTCCAGAACTTTATACACTGAAAAACATGGTAATAATAATATAAAAATAAATTCGGGGTATATAAGTCCTGATTTCATTTGGTGCTTAAAGATTTGGTTGACATTAGACTCTAAGGGCATTGCTTAATGGGAGAGTAAGCTGGTAATAAAGTAAAGATGTATTTCAGCTTTTCAGTGGAGCTGAAATAGTATATAATTCTATTTTATTACATGAAACTTAGCATTTCACTGTTTTGTCTGCTGTTTCACCAGTCAGGTTTTAATTTATAAAAGCTTCTCTTGTAGGTTGCCTATTAATCCAGTTTAAAATCACAACAATTCTGATGCTTGCTACCAGGAGACAGGGAAAACAGGACTAGGAAATACAGTTTGCTGAGTTTCGTGTGGCCTGTTTTTACTCTGTGTTAGGAGAAACAGCTCTTCTCTTCTGTGGGTTACTTGTTCCTGACCATACAGTCTGTGTAGCAGAGTAGATTTTTGAAATTCATATAGTAAAATACTAGCGTAGCAAAAAAGGAAAATAAAAAGTTTTGTGAAGATCAGTTTGCTTAGCTGGGTTAACATGCAGTTAGTTCCATGAGTGGCTTGGCACAGAAAAGGCTAAAGAAATACACAGATGGGGGCCTCGCTTTTAAAATTGTTACTTAGGGACAATGTGGAGTAACTAGCCTTCCCATGTGTGGAGTAGGCAATACAGCAGGTGAAATGTATTTCAAAATAAATTGAGCTTGAAACTATTGTTTTATTTTTCTGTGTGAGATTTCTGAAAAACTTTACAGTGTGTTTTTCCTTAAATAAAAACAAAAAGCATATGTTAAAGTTCTGGTTGTTTACTAGCCTTAAATCTCCTTGTTAAATACTGCAATATAAACTTAGAACTAGAAAACAAAATGAGAAGAGACTTGAGAGCTCTTACTTGGCTCAGGTTATGCAAAACTTGGACTTCACTGGCATTAGCACAATGATCCTTTTCCCAACTCATACTATTTTGTTACAATTTCTTCCGTAAATGTTCTTTCGACTTTGCACAGTGGACAGCAGTATGGTGTTTGATTATCTCTACAGGCTTCAATGAATTAGCCGGAGTACTGGGGAAATTCAGTTGTAACTGCCTGGAGCTCTAAGGGAACTGATTTACTCCCAAGATAACAGGTTAAAATAGGTTGGGTGGAGCTGTTGCATCCTGGCAGCTTCTGGAGTCAGAACTGCTATTTAACTTGTACCTCCCTTACAGCCAGTGCTAACATTACTTTATTGTACTTAAGCAAGTGCAAAATCTCTTCCAAGTTGGGATATGCACCTGTGCAAAATACTCACTATATTATTGAAATGTACGAAGTGCTTACTTAATAGTGTCTTGAGCAAAAGTCTTAAAAGAATTTCCACACAGTTTTCAAATCCAGGCCTAAATTTAGTCTCCAAAATGCATTTAGACTTTTAAAAGATAACAGCTGTCAAAATCTACACACCTGTAACTCCAGCATTTCTTTTCTGTCAGTGTACTCATTATTTTCCTTAAGAATCTTGATTAAATTTTAAAGTGTAACTTTGAGTATTTTTAGGTACCATCAGATACTTGGTATGAGGTAAAGTGCTCATTTTTTTGAGAGGCAGCATTTAGAGAACTGCAAGTGTTTGTGAATGGTTTGGAATGAAAGCTACAGTGAAATGAAGGCTCTTGCATGGTGCTGTGTGGTTTCCTGGTATACGGAGCATCACAAATTCAGTTTCACTTTAAAAAAGCAAACAAGAAACCCCCACAAAACCCAAATGGGCTTAGCCTGAAGTAGATGCCCATGGAGACCACATGGGTACTGCTAAAATAGGTTATTATGTAGTTGAAGGTGCAATAAGCAATAAAAGTATGGAAAATATTTATTTTTTAGTAGTCCTCTCTATATTTCTGAAATCCAACTTGTTTTTATATTTATTTTATCGATTGTCTATGAAGCCGATTGAGAAATCCTCGAGAGAAGAGATATAGGACATAAACTATCAATATTTTTAATATTTTTTCTTATAGAAGGCAAGGAGAATACGCCAAGTGACTTTGAATAGCCAATATAAGTGATATTTTTGCCTCTCAAATGATTGAGGAGGAAAAGAAACAATTTTAGTAGTGTGATAGTATGAGAGAGAGATTGATTGAAAATGTCGTTGATACATGGATACTGATATATGTAAATTGATTTTAAAAGCCACTCTCAGTGAAAAGAAAATGATTTGTTGAAATATGTATTTGAAATTATTTGCATATGTCAATTTAATATTTCAAAATTTCTTTATTATTTGTAATGGATAATTGAATGTTTGTATTTTTAGGTGAAATTTGGAAATACAACATTTAAGACAGATGTGTATCCCAAATCACTTAATCCTCAGTGGAATTCTGAGTGGTTCAAATTTGAAGTAAGTATTTTTTAAGAGTTTGCCTGTAACTATATAGACACTCTGGTTTAGCTGCCCTTAATGAAATAATTGCATTTCAGGTAGAAAATGAGTTTTGAGCACTGAAGTGTATTTGTGTTTAAATACACAACAAAGCCTTTTCAGCAAACCCAGCTCCAGTCAGACCTTGTTTGCTGAGGATGTCTCATTGGCTTTTTAGGAGTGTTTGTGATGATAAAAGCTTGCCAAGTTGTATCCAACTTAAATGTTCTATTTCATAAGAGAATACTGCAGTGAAGGTGGGGGGAATGTAGCAGGGATTAGGCTTTTTCAGTACAGTTATCAGTTCGAATATGTATCAATAAAGACATATGAGTACAGGAATTCTTGTGGTTTTTTTTAAATTTTGAGCAAGGAAAATTAATTTGTATTTGAAGTCTTACATTTGGTTGCAAAGATAATGCTCTTGTCAAAGGAGAAAATGGGAAATTCCTATGCGAAGATTAGAAAATAAAGAGCTTGGACAACAATTATTGGACACTTTATCTTCCCGCTTCCTTATGTAATGATGAGGGCACTCAACATTTCCCTGTAATTGCTTGTTGCTTTTCGGGATCTAATTTGTTGATGTCCTTTGACATTATGCCCTGAACAAGTGTTTACGCATTCCTTTTTTGTTACTACTTTTTTTTACTACTTAAGGAATGAGGATGATGTTTAGAATAAATTAATTGTTAAAACACTTGAATGTGTAGTTCTGGTTCATTTACCGTGTTCTAAGGCAATATCACAATTCTGCAAATACTTACATGAGTCATCCCGTTGCAGTTTGCAAACTTAATTCTTGGTTTGTGACAGCACAAAAAGTTGTGAAATGTCTGTCTTAGTCCTAAAAGAAAATAATTATCTGTAGTTGGATTATTGCTTTTGTTTAGGAAATTGTATATGTAGAATTACTGATTTTTTACTGCAGGCTGTGTAAAATGTCTCCTTTTAGGCCACTGACGGGTGATGAGAACTCCATAATCTTGACTTCAGAGTGTAATAGTCCTCTGAGATACTTTATCTTAAATTTTCTGGGTTTTTTATTCTTTCTTTTTATTTATTGGTATATGTTGTGGAGATGGGTGGACAATCTAGGAAGTGTGACTTAAAACATTGTGGAATTTTAAAATGGATAGTCACTGTAATCTTGCTTTTCTGTTCTTCCCTCAGTGATAGCTCTGTTTCCAGGATCTTACCAGTCTCTGAAGGATAAAATCAAAATAAGTGAATGTGTTGTTTAGCTTCAGGAAACTGAAATTACAGATTTATTTGTGTCAAGTCACTGTTCATAACTAACTATCTTCTCTTCTGTATATGTTTTTCAGCGGTGTTTCCCTGCACATTTTTAAGTATTCAGATTCCATGTTAATACTTGTTTTCCAGGTAGATGATGAAGAGCTCCAAGATGAGCCTCTCCAGATCACAGTTCTTGATCATGATACATACAGTGCCAACGATGCCATTGGCAAAGTGTACATAGATATTGATCCTCTGCTCTATAGTGAAGCAGCCACGGTTATTTCAGGGTGGTTTCCAATTTATGATACTATTCATGGTAAGATTTGCTAATTTAAAACAGTCTTGTTTGAAATGTAATCTGCTTCTTATAATCTTTTAAGCTGTCTTCAGAAATTTGTAATAATTTTATCTTTGGAGTTGGAAAACTACTTTCCTGGCTTTTTTTTTTCCCCATTATTTTCTGGCATGAGAAAATTTCTGGCATAGGAGTTCAGACCAGTGCTTGGCAGAACGCCTTCCATAGGACTTGTTACAAGTGGAAAAAAATCTTCACTAGTTACTGCAAAATTCAGATTAAAAACAAAAAAGACTCAGACATATTGGTCCAATTACCACGTTTGCTAAATGAATGTTACTTTGCTGGAGTTACTTGGGGTGTGCCTTCCTGGGATTTGGGATAAACTTCAATGGAGATGAAGGGACAGGATGTGAGATACCTTCAACAGGATGAAATTCCTTTTCCCTGCAGTAAGTACTCTCACTGCTAGGTGGATTTCATTAGAATATCTTGAAGGTATGAGAAAATGAAGTTAATGATATTTTTGCTTTTGATTTTAATGCAACAGCTTTTGTCTCAGAGAGCCAATGTCAGTTTAGAGCAATTAACTTGCTGATTGAATACCTTAGTGCAGAACATTTCTGTGGTTGCCATTATGACCCTCCTTCATTATTCAGGATGAATGAAATGACCTAACAATGTTAAAAGCTAGTTATAAATCATTGTTGGGAAATAAGTAATGGTGTTTACCAGATGCTCATCATAACTGATGCAAAGTATTTTTTGCATCTAAACTAGTTACAGCGAACAGAAATATTGAGAAATATTGCATGTGGTTTTTTAATTACTTTTTTATCCTATGCACATTTTCCTATCACACATTTTCTTCTGGAGCTAAATTATGCAAACACTTGTTTGAGGATATGTACAGCTGTTAGGTTAGAAAGAGTTAGATTTATCTGTATTTTTGCAGGTATGTTGGTATTTCACAGCTTTTTTCTATTTAAATAAAATTGGAATTCTTGTATTTTCATCTAGTGCCTATAGCACTAGATTCCAGTTATCTTGACTCTTGGCAAACGTTAATTGATGCTTCCTTGAAAAATAAGAAATACAATGTTCATAAGTTTGCATTAATTTTTTTTTCTTTCACCTCAACATGATTATTTGTGAAAATATATAACCCTGAGGCATTTCCTGTTATAGTAGCTGAAGGCTTCTTTTTGTTGGCATTTTGTAATGCAACAAAATGCAAGATGCGACTGATTTTATTGCAGTAATGTCCGAGTTGAACAACAAATCCAGGGCTGCTCTTTGAGTGTCATATACTGATGTGATAAAGGCTTCTGAAGACACTACAGATTAGACTCATCAAGAAGTTTAGTCCTCGATATGTCAGAACCTATAATACATGAAATGATTCTGCTACTGGGTGGGGAAAAAGAAGAAAAAGCCAGAACATGAAAGTAGAGAAGTCAAAAAGGAATGGTTGTGTGTTAGAAAATATTGCATTTCTAGTAAGGTTTAGTCGTAGTTGAAAATTAAGCTTTGTCTAAAAGGTCTGTAATACCTTATTTTTTATGTATTTCTTGTCACAGTTAAAAGTATTTTGCATACACTTCCTGTACCACGTAGTGGTTCTAAAAAGAACCATATATCTTTCTCCTTGGGTTGAACTTCAGAGAGGAGCTTTACTACAATTTTGAAATTGTTTCAAGGAGGAAGTTCAGCAGAGAGAGCACCCTGCAGCAGAGGCCACTGCAGCATCAAGAGGCTAATGCCTTCTCTTTCCCCACTCCTGTCTTTTTTATAAAATCCTGTTTGGTGCAAATAGGTATTTGAGGAGTGTTGCTTTCATTGCTTCACCCTAAGAGGCTTGGCAGAACTAAAACCTTCTTCTGAGTCAATGTCTCTGCAGCAGACCTGAGAGGCAAGGATATGACTTCCTGCTCCTCTGGCATTAATTACTAATAATAGGAAATAATTTATAGGTCTAGTTTTGTATTGATACAGTTATATTGTTATAATTTCTGGTATTTCATGTTTTTTTACTGATAGGTATCCGTGGCGAAATCAATGTGGTGGTGAAAGTAGATCTCTTCAATGATTTAAACAGATTTAGGCAGTCATCCTGCGGAGTCAAATTTTTTTGCAGTAAGTAGAGGAAAAAAGTTTATTTTAACAAAAAACTTTTTTCTTCCTTTCTTTTCTTTGCCTCTTCTGTTGGTCTCCCTTCTCTTACCAGCTCATTGCATAAACCATGTGGAGATAACATTGAAGCAAAATGCCTAGAATTGTTTAGTTTGCTTTTCTTTTTTGACACCTTTTTACTGTTCGTATCTCAAAACAATGTAAATAACTGATGGGATTTTTTAATTTCCTTAAGTTGCATCTCAGTGTCTGTGCGTACACACGTGATGTTATTTTGGGTCTATATCCTTTTAAAGAGGCACAAGTGAAAAGGTTTCATTAGGCTACATACTGTAACTGGTACACTGGACAGTTACCTTATCAGGGTTCCATGATCTCATGAGCGAAACTGCCTGGGTATGTCCATATTTTCACAGAAAATTGTCTGGAAAGCTTTCTGGAATCATTTTTATGTGTAAAAATTTTATATTTTTCTTGCTATTCTTGGCTCATAGACCTATGTCTTACCTCTTTTTTTTTAACAGCTACATCTATTCCTAAGTGTTATAGAGCAGTAATAATTCATGGATTTGTGGAAGAACTTGTAGTTAATGAGGACCCAGAGTACCAATGGATAGACAGAATCCGTACTCCCAGGGCATCAAATGAGGCTCGGCAAAGACTCATTTCACTAATGTCAGGTATTAAACATGTGGGCTGTTATGGTTATTGCTACTTCTAAGAATGTTCAGGATTTAAATAAGTGCCTTGCTTAAGATTGTATATGAGTTTTGTTGTTAATTATGTTGATTTTTTTCAGTTCACAGTGTCTCCTGTTTCTGAGGATTATGTTTTTCTAACTAATGGGCAGTGTGACTGATTTTGTTTTTCCCTTCCTGGTGAGGCCATGCTGCTGCCTAAGTTTTTGGTTGCTTTTAGCAAGGTCAGAGAAACCTCTGAAACTTTTTTGAAGATGTTCTTAACTCATATGAGGAGCATCACTAGAATTTTGACTCAAACAATAAAAGTAATGAACTTCACCCTGTTTGAACTGTTTCACATACTGTGTGAACAATTACACACTATCTCAGATACAGTGTGCATCAATACTTATGTTACTTATCCCATCTCTTTGAAGTCAGGCTTGGTTCATTTTTTCTCAAGCACTTCCTTTGAAGAAAGGCTGAGAGAATTGGGATTATTCAGCCTGGAGAAGAGAAGGCTTTGGGGTGACCTAATTGTGGCCTTCCAGTGCCTGAAAGGAGCTAGAAGAAAGATGGAGAAGGACTATGTTTGAGGGCCTGGAGTGACAGGACAAGAATGGCTTCAAACTGACAGAGAGTAGATTTAGATTGGATATTGGGGAAGAAATTCCTCCCTGTGAGGGTCATGAGGCCCTGGCACAGGTTGCCCAGGGAAGCTGTGTCTGCCCCATCCCTGGAAGAGTTCAAGGCCAGGTTGGATGGGGCTCTGAGCAACCTGGTCTAGTGGAAGGTGTCCTTGAGATCCTCAGTAAGTAGTGCAACATAAAAGATTATGGAGATGTTAGTACCTTCATTGGGAAGGCCAGCACGCTGTGAGGGAAAGTGAAATAGACTGTTGTCATTACTAACATGAAGACGCTTTTTTAATATTGCCCCCATGTTAGTTTACAGAATTCACATTTGCTTATTTCTTGCTGTGCATGAGTAGTACAGATGGATAAAGTATTCTGCTGGATTTTATTCATGGCAATAGATAAGAGGATGGAAACCCAAAAGAACTCATAGCAATACTGTTTCATCTCATGTAATAAAATGTGTGTTATTGCAATACTGTTATTGGTGGTCACACATAAAGAATCTTGAAGAAATCTATAACTTCTGAGAGTGAGCCAAGCTGTTTCACAGATCTCTGTCATATTATGTATTATGTTGAAAAGAAACTTTCATTCTCTGTCTCAACCTTAGAACTTTTTCAAGACAGATACAGGCATGGTTTCAGTTAAGAAGTTTACAGTAGTAACCTGTGCTGGTAATTTTAGAATCAAACTTCCAGAAAGCAGTAGAAACCAGAGCTGGGAATTGGACTTAGGTGATCCTTGTGGGTCCCTTCCAACTCAGGAGATTTTATGATTCTGTGACCATTTCATTCCACTTGATTTCTCAGCAGCAATGACATTAGGACTGTTAGGCCATCCTTTGTGACAGTGAGGACTTTTCAGTTTGTTAAAAGAGGATTTTGAAGATCTTTCATTTTCGTAAGAAGAGAGATTATATTTTCTACCTTAGTTGTTACCAAGGCAATCCAACTACATAGATCAATTAATTTTTTTGTGATGTCCTCTTAAATAAGCATCGATGGCAGACCAGTTATAGTCACAGTCTTTCAGCCCTTGTGTGCAGCTAATAGAAGTGGTAGTCTTTGGTTTGCAGTAGAGGGGCAAAAAGTATGAATTAACTTGAAATATGCTTAAATAAATTGGTAAATGAAGAAATTATAGGTGCCTGTTCATGTATATTTCAAAGATGTTGCATTGTCTTGAACTATATGAAGTATTTAGAAACTTACATGATTTCCAGAACACATCTTGACCTCTCTCTCTCTCTGAATAAGTAGAAAAAAGGAAAAAAAGCCTACTGAAAATAAAGACTAGTGGAAAAAAACCTCTGAAATAATATGTTGTTTTGGCAATCAGAATTGATTTGGAGAAAAAAGAAAAAAGCTGTGTAAGTCATTGGTATCACACAATGTTAGAGGAGGCAGAAGTTGTGACCTGCTCCTTGGCCTAGCTAAGTAGGGTTGGATTCATTACCTGTTCTGCTGAGTTGGTTGGCACTCCAAAAGCAGGGGTCAAAGACCACGAAAGAGAATAGAAGTAGTTCACTGCAATTATGAGTTCTTTACCTTTTGTTTTGTAGGTGAATTGCAAAGGAAGATTGGCTTGAAGGTGCTTGAAATGAGAGGAAATGCTGTTGTTGGTTATTTGCAGTGTTTTGATTTGGAGGGAGAGTCTGGACTCGTAGTGAGAGCCATAGGAACTGCCTGCACGTTGGATAAATTAAGTAACACATCAGCATTTTTACCTGCATGTAACTCCCCATCCAAAGAAATGAAGGAGTAAGTATGAATAAGTAGCTTGTAGGGAAACAAGTTTCACCTCTCTTCTTTTCATACTCATTCAGTTTTTCATAACCGGTGTGATTTCTTTTTTTCCCAGAATTTGTTTTTCTTTTGTAGTTCTATTTGTCTGCAACCTGGTTTTATATTTCATAATTCTGCAATTTTTTAGGTTGGATGACTTGTTATTTCAGTAGAAGCTGGAGTGGTAATTTTTACTTAAGATGACTTTCTTTGAATTTATGTAGCAATAGTACTACATATCCTTGGCTTGTAATCCACCAGTTTAACTATAATTAGCTCTGCTTTGACGCTGCATTTGTGCAATGAACGTTTTTGTCAGGGCTTCTCACAAATATACCTTTGGTTCAAGTTTAAATATTTATGAGCATATAAGAGAAGACAAATTTTGAATTCTAATGGTTCTGTCAGTGATTTAGACAATGACCCCAAAGAGGTCTCATATTTTATTGTGTGCTTTGCTTTTTACTTTCGTAAAATAAGTAGGACCATGGCAAAACAGGTGGACTGTGAACTTGCAGAGAAATCTTTTTATGATGAGAAGTAGAATTTTGTAATTTTTGTCATGTCCTGCAGCACCAAACAGTTTGAATGCAATATTTTGATATTAATAGAAATAATTTGAAATGTACTTGCAGTCTTCTTTAAACTGTTGCTACTTTTTTGCTTGGATATTTTAGTTATTTTCTATTTGGTAGAGCAATCCAGGAAGGAAAAAACTGCACCAATAAGTGTATTACATATCCTGTATTTCTAGATGTATTAATTGAAGTAGCCATTTTCATTAACTTGAACTGTTGTGTCACTACAGTAGAGATGAAGCAGTTTTGTTATGCAGGCATCAATTGCTCTGCAAAATACTGCGAAAATACGAACTGACTTTTTAAAATTACTGGTTTCTATCTCACAGCATAGCTTGTTTGACTTGTCTTGATTTTAAAAAATTGCCTTTAAAAGAACTTGAATACAGTGCAGCATAGAACAACAGCATGATGTTTAAAAACAAAAAAGGCAGACCTGGTAATTATCAACTTAAAAAGCATCCATAAATAAACCAGTGGCTTTCACTCTGCAGCAAAATGTGGAAATTCCACTTCCCAAATTAGCCATGTTCAGCTCGGTGATGGTCTCAGTTCAAAAAATGGGAATGTTTCTCTAAGGCAGCAAAATCAACTAATTTGATTCTTCTTATTCTTGGCTTTACTAACTTTCTGGCCAGTTGCCAAAGAATCAATGATGCAGTCACAAGCAAGTGCTTAAGCTGCTCCTTTCCCTCCTTTTATTTCATCTGGACTCTTGCATGCTAGGAATTGAAATTCTTAGAGTCTGCTTAGAGTAAGAGATCTCCTCTAGCTAAACTTCCCTGAAATCATTGATAACATAACTTTGCAACCTGTTTGTATGTATTGTTTTCTTTTCTTCCACCTTGGCTGCAAACTCTCTCAGGTCTCCGCTGGTTCATCCGCCAAGCCATGGATGCCGCTCGACTCACAACAGCCCAATTCACACTGCTACTGGCTCACGACTTACTCAGAACTTCTCTGTGTCTGTTCCCACTCTCATCTACACTGGTACGAGACTGCTCACACTCCAGAGCTGGGGAGAGGCAGCCCGCAGGCACAGTGGTCCCAAAAGGCAGGCAGGCAGGCAGTGTAGGCAGGTACCACCCATCTTTCCTCCCTCATTTCCTCATGGACACACCTTCTGTTATCAGGGAAGAAGCACGCAGGGTGCAGCTGCTCAAACAAAGGCAGAATAGTTTCTTGGAGATGCCTCAGAGTCTCTTCCACAAAGCCACACTCTTCACTTTAACATGCTCTTGCTTCCTGTGAAATTAAGTAAAAAATAAGGTGATATATTTGGGAAACAGTGATTTGAGCTCGTAATTACTTTAAAACATAATTCAGATACAGTAGGTTTTAAAACGGTTCTAGGAAGGGTCTGTGCTGTTTGTGGAAGAGATGGGTTTAGAGAGCAGGTAAGTCAAGCTGTGCATAAGTAAACTGTTTGTCAATAGAGTTGTTCCCATAAAGATTCTCCTCTTTGCTCTGTTTTTAGCTGTGGCATGCTGCTGATGCTATAGGATAAGGAAACATATATTTTTTTTCACCTTAAAATGCATATGTGTATATACATAAGTGTATAAATATGTATAAACACAACTATAATTTGAAATAATTTTTCTTTATTAAACTAACTCAAAGCATTGTGTATTTGACCAGATTTTTAAGCCATAAACTTTTTGATTTTTTTCTTTTGCATATATATATACAATTTTTTTGTCACATCTCATGCCTTTCATTTGGCTTAATTGTTTCATTGTAGATGATGAGCATCTCTCTGTAGGATGCTGAGAGGGTAAAACAGCATTTCTTTGCCTCTGGCCTCATTCCCAGTCTCACATCTCAGGAATAGCTGCTGGCCCTGCCCCAATCCCATCCTGGTGTTTGGATCATGCTGCTGTCAGCCAGGTCCTTTGGCACAGGATTACTGAATATGTTTCCACCTTCTTCTGGCAGGATTCCTTTCAATGAAGATCCCAATCCCAATACTCATTCATCAGGACCCTCCACCCCTCTGAAAAACCAAACCTATTCCTTTTCACCTTCCAAGTCCTACAGTCGACAGTCCTCTTCTTCTGACACAGATTTGAGTTTGACACCCAAAACTGGTAAGGCGCTTCCACCCACTTTTTGTTTAAGTTGTGTTTCTCTTTTTGTATTTTCATTCAACCCCTTTTTGATTTTTGGCATTTAAGTTATCAAAATGATGTGAAAATCGGAGACCTCACGTAGCACACCTGAAGCTCACAAGGGTTTCTGTAGCATCAAAATTTCAATCCTGCCTGTATTTCCACTGTCCTGGATAACCTGAAAATGACTTTTGTACCATAACTGTATTCAATTCAAAATAAAACATCTCAGAGCATTTAGGGAGTCCTAAGTAATTGCCTTTTTCTTATTTCCTCCATTTCATATCACAGATCATAGCAGTGTATTTCTCACCACAGTATGCTAAGGATGGTGTTACTAAAACTATGTAGCCTTCAAGCCTCCTGTGTTGTGCTCTAAGTTTACTGCATACATTTATCTAATTTTTAACTCTCTTTTGCAAATGCAATATTAGAAATGTAGCAGCCTTTTTATTCTCTTGGTATATGGAAATAGCTTTACATACACAGTATACACTTTCAGATTAACTTAAATTAAATTAGAGGTAATCCAGACATCTTCAAAAAGCATTTTTCTTTCTCTATTGCTTTATCATCGTTTTTCAACTTGTTGTTTCCTCCCTCCTTATTTTTTAGTCTGTGGTTAGAATCACAACAGTAATAATGTCAGTACAACTCAAAGAGTTATTGTCTGTTTATTCTTCATTATGTGACCAATGCCCTGAATTTTGCTACCATAGGGCAAAGTATTATGCAGAATTGTTTACAGAAGTGTGTTTTGTTTTTAAATGATGTTTTAAATTGTGGTATTTGAAGCTCAGAACATTCTTGGCTCCATCTAATTAGACAATTTTTAAGCATATTAAAGTAGTTGATTCAGCTTTACTTGATTAGCACCCCTTTCAAGAATTTTTCCTAGCAGATAAGTTGAATATTGCATTCAAATGGATTTGTATTAAATATTTTATGCAGTTTACTCCCTAGATATGTTAAAAATAGTCCAAATTAGGAAGCTGTCTTTCTTAGTCCTGTCTTCTCTGTCCTATTTTTAAAACAAACAAGCAAAAGAAAGCACACTTTATTTTTTTGTCTTTTTTAAAGGATGGCTGTCCTGTGGGTAACCTATGCTGGTCACTCATTTAAAGGATCTACAGATATGACTGGATGCTTATTCCTTAGGAACACCCCAAATTCATATGCTTGGTTTACTGAATATTTGAAAACCTGTTTCTTTTGATCAGGTTTTCCATAGTAAAGATTGTGTCATGTAAAGAATTTAAATGTAACATAGGTGGTCATCTTTATAGATGTAGCCGAATTTAGACATGTGGCAACTCACTGTGAATGTGTTCAGGTTTTAAAGCACCAGCCTTATATATTTCCTGGCAATATTATGTAGGTGGATAAACGCTGTTGTCTTTAGTCAGTTCATTCAGAACTGAAATGTACGTGTACTTGATGCCTCTTATTTGTAGGGATTTTTCAAGTATGTAAAGATATTTTTTAGCTATCTTTCTAGTATTAAAGCAAACTGTGGGCATAGTTTTGCTTATTAGCACTGTCTTTTTGGCAGCTTTTAACTCTGCTACTGAAACTTGTCCGAAGGGGATTTGCTGGTTGCATTTAAAACTTCTGTATCTTGTTATGACAAACTCGATTTTGAATCTTGATAGCTTAAAAGGGCAATATCTCATGAGTCATTTGTTTTACCTTTTACCCAAAATTTGATGATGTGCAGAAGACACTTCCATAACATACTAAATTTAGTATGTAACAATTACTGTTTAGATCTCTGTTGTCATTTCTCAAGGCTATTACCAAGTTGAAATATTTCAATGTGTAAGTTGGTGATCTTAGTGGTTAGACAAAGTTAAAGAAATGCAGACTTCTCATGTGACACATCAACCATTATCAGATTCAAGATGCCCATCACTCAGATTGGCTGATGTGAAAAAAAAAGTATTTTCTGCTATTTCTGCAGTATATTATGTTCTTCTTTATTTCTCAGTCAGGTGATTAGTGTGCTGATGTGTCTGAGATGGAGACTAAACTGGAAAAACAGTGCAGATACCACAGTTTCACAGTATGAGTAACAAAACACTGGAGGTTTAAACTTGAAACTGCTTAAGCATCTAGTTTTCAATATCTCCAGATCTGGAGAATATTACTGTGACATCTTCCATGAAGTACAATTGTGCTTATGTTATCCATTCTGGTCTGTAAATACATTTGCTGAGAAAGCTTGTTTGGGTTTTAAGTTAGACTTCTGGGAGGAGGGATATATTTTATGCTACTTCAAATTAACAGAATCAGGCTGACAAAAAGCATGATGTATTTTAATCAGATAGTACATTTTGATATGCCATAGCATATGTTTGGAGGAAATGGAGAAGGTGGGAACTCCTTTTCTTGGTGGGAACTTAGAATTCTACAAGATCTATTATTCTAGAAAATCATTGAACAAATCCATTACCTCTTTGGAAAAAAACTTTTCCTACTGAGATAACAAAAGTAATCGGATTAAGCATGTACAAAGACTCTGTTATTTGGGTTTTACTCCATACTATTTGCTATCAAATTTTGTTTGACATTTAAAAAATGTTAAATTACCATGTGTCTAAAAAATTAATTTCAAGAAAAAGTTAATCAGGTCATGATTTTTGAAAACATGCTTCTCATGCACATTGTGGAGCTGTATTGTCATTCCATTTCTTTGTATGTCGAGAAATAATTTGCAGTAAATGTTGATTCACTTAGAGAAAACAAAAATGCTTCGTTTTGATTTCTTTTGTCCGTTTCTTTAGTCATCTTCTGAATCTACATCTTTGTCTCTATTAATTTCCTCCACAGCACCTTTCCCACAGGGACCTAGGATTTTCCTGTTTCCCAGCTCCCCTACACTCTCTTGTGATTCCCCACATCTTAAAAAGTCCTGTCTCCTCCTCTCGGGGTCTAGCATTAAACCTCTACACTCTAGCCATGTCAGCCCAGTTGTTCTGAGGAAAAGTGTTTCTTTCACTGAAGAGCTGCTTCTGGCTGCTTCTGGTAGGATCTATCTATTATGGCCTTTTAAACAAACTTTTAAGGAAATGTTGTTGTTATTTGATTAACACACAGATGCTTCTGTAACCCCTGGTTTGCTCAGTTAGCCTCTGAAAACTGCTGGCTACATGACTATTCATTCCATCTCTCACCTCTGCCCCAGAAGCTTGAAACACCTTCAGAACTTCTTAGAGGAATTGAAACAATGTCATTTATGCTGCAGAATTTCTTCTTTACTCTTACAAAATGTCCTTTGGTAATTGGACTGAAATAATTTACTTGATTTGTAATCCCACACATTCTCTTCACTTTGTTGTTCCTGCATTTTGCATGGAGCAAATGCTCATTGCACTTGCTCATGAATTCATTCATAATTTGTTGAAATAATGGTTATCAGATGGCTACCAACTCTGCTTTTTAATTTAACCTTTTAAACAAAGCCCATGTTTTTTATTTTTACTGCCCACTTTTTCATTTCACTGACATGGATTATTTTCATAGATTTCAGTTAAATAGTTGATATTTACTGCTTTTTTTTTGTAGAAACTCTTTTGGTTAGTTTGTAATTTTTGGGTTTGTTTCATGTGTAGTATTTATGCTATGTTTGTCTGTATTTAATATTGTATAGTCCCTCACAATGATGTTTAGAATCAATGGCAAATAGTAAAAGCAATTTAATCTTATTTAATGGGACTATACAGATACTAACGTTTTTGTTTCCTTATCCAACAACAGCTAAAAATACTCGTTGAAAATTGTAATGGTTTTATATCTAATTATATGGTAATGATAGCCTAGTAACTCTTGAAAATGAATGAATGAATTTAGGAATGACTTTACGTACATTATTAAGTCTGATATTATTTCTAGATCTCCCAGTCTTTGGTTAAAACAAATAACTGCACTTTGATGTATATTTACAGTCTTGTTCATCTTTATCAGATGCTTGATCAGAAGAAAAAGGAAAGTAGCAAGGAATTACTATGTTGAGTTAGTTACAAATTCTGTAAAAGAAAATCTTGGCTTCGTCTCTAACTGTTTGCACTGTGGTGTTTGTATTTCATCCTGCTCCTGACACCTTTGTTCTTTATGCTCTGCTTTCCTCTGCTACTTAGGGGCTTATTTTTGCTTGGTCATGTTAGCCCTGATGGCTTTAGATACAAGGAATAGCAATGATAATGTGTTTTTAGGCTTGAAATATTACCAAGAAAATCTGATTCACTAGCATTGTGTTTACTTAAGGAAAAACACAATCTTGTTGTGTGTTTACTTTAGTGATTTTTAACCACAGAGCCCATAATTTACTGTCAGACACATAACCTGCATCTCAACATGCTCTGTTAAGGGGACAGGTTCTTGATAGCAAATAATTCAACAGCAAAGATATTAATGAATCTGATAAACTTTCTCTGCAGAAAAACTCCTGTGGTTAGGGGGTAAGGCTGGAGGTAAAAATCTGAAAGAAGGAAAGAGAGAATTATATTCTGCGAAATTGGAGTTTATCTCGTATTCATTTACAGATAATCTGCAGCTTATGTGTGTGCAAATATAGTAATCAAGTAAGTGTAGTTGTAAATGTTGAGCAGTAGCCCTTAGCTTATTTGAATGAATCAGATGAGTATTTAATCATGTAAAATAATTTGTAATGTTTTTCAGAGTTTAAGTATTTCAAATCAAAGGATGTGCATTGCCTTTGTATTTTCTTCTTGTTCCTAATCATGCATTATGTAACTGCTGCTGTAATTATGTGTACAGTCTCCTACTAGTAGTTACAAAAGGTGGTTTAGTTACCTGAAGCTCTGAAAACCAGATTTTTATTACTTCTGTTAAATGAAAATTGTAATAATATTAGTGAGAGATACATAACTATAGAGTAGTCTGACAGAGAGACTGTTTTTGATAAGGGCAGAAAATCTGGTTATGTAAAAACTTTATGTGAAAAGTAGGCCTATATTTAAATCATAGGCAAAAATTCATAACAAGAAAATTTTAAAAAGTTATATGTCACAGGAAAGAATTTTAAATCCACATCTTGAAGGTTTTGTATTTTAAAGTTGATTTTAATTCAGGTTGACAGCAGAAAAAATCTTAGATCGGGGAGGTTTGTCCAAATACTGTAAAATCACTGCTAGTCGTGTGAAAGTGAAAACCTAGAACAACCCCCAAACCAAAATTAAATTTTGATGCTCATTATTTTTTTTCTTCAAATTATGGCAATAATTTGACTGTTTTCAATGACTCAGTTTTATCTATTTTGAAATCACGTTTTGATTATGAATTATAATATATGTTTCTTTGAATGTCATTTGTACTGATATTCTTCAGGAATGGGCAGTGGGAGTGCTGGAAAAGAAGGGGGGCCATTTAAAACTCTTTTAAGACAACAGACTCAGTCAGCTCTGGAACAAAGGGTAAGGCATTTTATACTTCCATTTCTGATCTACTGAAGTGAAAATTTATCTTGTAGTAAGTTAAATGTTTGCTGTTACTCTCTGCTTGAAAACATTTGGTTTTAGGTCTGAGCTTTCTACAGATGTTGACTGTTTAATAGCTGTTTTATACACAAATTATTTAAATATTAATATATTACTAAAGCATTAAGGAAAGTGGAG
This sequence comes from Oreocharis arfaki, assembly GCA_013398015.1. Classification (NCBI taxonomy): domain Eukaryota; kingdom Metazoa; phylum Chordata; class Aves; order Passeriformes; family Paramythiidae; genus Oreocharis; species Oreocharis arfaki. The sequence goes on along the minus strand of VZRR01012887.1, from coordinate 106,282 downwards.
CAATTAACTGTGCACAGCACTGAAGTAATTCCAGTAGTATTAAGAAGTTATAGGAGAAGTTACTGTTGTGTGGTCTCTGTAAGGTACTGATGCACTTTAATACTTGAGTAAATACATGATGATAAAGTTTTGACAGAAACCAAATTCAGAAACATTGGCATAGCTTTAAACTAGTTGAAAATCCCATTTGGAATTGGGAAAACTTTCAGTTTTTGGGAATTGAGTTGGTCCATTGTGCCCCATTTTGTGGAGTAGAAGATAGCCTTTAATTGGGAACTTGAACCTGAACTACTTGGCAAGCAGTAAAAAGACATTTCTAGATTTAAACTTTTCCTCTATAGACTAAAAATGCCATCTGTCATTATACTGAATAGACTATATGATGAAAATAGTGTTTTTAATTAATTGTTTATATTTGGAATGAGTAATTCCAACTTTTTTTTATAAATTATATACTGCTCTGGTCAAAATGTTGGTAAGGAGGTATCTTGAGGGAAGAAATGTGAATATTTTCCTGCTCAGAAGTAAATTTAATTGCAATTTTTGCCTACCTAAACTAGTGACATAGGAGCATATATGTTAGTTGAGAACAAAATCATTTACATCTGTGAAATATAAGTGCCTAGCTGGTATTTTGATTTTTTTAAAATTTGTTGTTTTTAAGAGAGTTTTTGTAATCTGAACTTCTTGCATGTTGATACATTTCAGTTAAAATTTTTATTAAGGTATGAGTATAAATCCATGGTTTTTTGCTTTTAATTTGGCAGAAAGAATGCTTTAAAACGAGCCTTTTTTCTGTTTACCTTTGATTTGACATTCTATGGCTGATCTTATTATTTCCTTAGGAAGCTTTTTAAAGACAATAAAAATGTAAATTAAGAGCACTTAATCTATTTTTAGAGCTTGATTATTTGCACGTTATTTTGATAAGGTCTGTATATTGTCTAGTAGAAAAAAAGTACTGTAAAATAGGATGGAGACATGTTAAGTTTGTTATTTGATGATGATTATGATGTAGCAGCAAAGCATGTGGACAGTTAATTGATAAAAAATATGTTCATTCTGTCTTCTGAAAATTTCATATTGGATGTGTTTTTGCTATGGTGTTACCTCTTTTGGTTACCTTAAAGTGGAGTTAATTAGAATGAATAACATCTCTAAGTTATTTTGTCTGTTTTTAATATTTCACACGTAAACAGTGCACTCTACTTGTCTGGATTACTTAGTATAGCAAGTATTTGGGAAAACCAAGAATAAATTCAGTATATACATTTCCACATGTATTAGATATATCATAAAATGCCAGAATACTTTGAGTTTAAGGGGCCTTAAAGATCATCTTATTCCAACCACACTGCCATGGGCAGGGACACCTTCCACGAGACCAGGTTTCTCAAATAGTTCTTTTGAGTCGTACTTAGTTTATTTGGGTATAGAGTAATGCTAAGGTACCTTAAAATAAGTCCATTTAATTGCATGTCTCAATAGCTTTTTGTAATCAAATGTGGTTTTGGTGTATTACTTAAATAACTGTAACTGCAAAGAGAACAGAGTTTGTTAGAAGGGTAATATTCCTCACTTTCTTCCCAGAAAATATAGCTGTGGAAAACTCTTGTACATGTTACATTGTACATTAATGACTGTTAGCAATTCCATGTATGTCTTTTCATAGCAAGAGTAACTGTAGCACAGCTGTCTTTCTGTATATTTTTAACTAAAAATATATATGTTGTATTTCCATCAGTAGGAAAATTTGAGGTTATCTTACTCCTAAAAAATTAGCCTATGTTTTTGTAGAAATGGCCAAATGCTGCCCTGAATGGTATTTTGTGTCTCTGACTTCCACTTGGACAAATCCTGTTTTCTTCCTGTTTTTACATTCTACAAGTGCTTGAGAGATCTTTTCTGCTGCCTTTTCAAAGTGGGGATCTGTTGGCCTTCATTTCTGAAGGGCACTCCAGGAAATCTGTTGTGTTAAGAGTGCAGTTCTCTGGGAGGTTCATTTGGCTGAAATCCTGACTTAAGCATCTTTTCTTTCCAGTGACTTCTTATCCATCCATCCCCTCAGTTTAGGTCAAGAAAAAACTGTAAGGTTGTTTGGCCACCTTGTGAGATGGCACAGTAAATGTGCTTAGAATAAAAATAATTAGCCAGGAAATGAACAATATCTTAATGCGCACCAGTTCCCTGCTCTGGTTCAGCCCGAAAAGCTCTTTGAGCACACCCAAGCATTACTTGAGGGAGTGGTTTAATGATGGGAATGAGTGAATGGCTGGAAGGGAATCAGAAGTGCTTCAGCTGGCACTTACACCAAAGGATGTGTGTGTAGCCTTGTTCCATGCGCGTCTTCATTGGTTTGTGTGTCTTTGAATGAAATGTACTTTAAAAAGAGGAGCACTAGCAATACATATATGTGTATATACATTTTTAAACATTGTATTAAGGAAATATTTGAGGATTTCATTGTAACCTTATCAAACTTCTCCCTAAAAAAATCTCTGTGCAGTTGTGAGGATTAAAACTGTGACAGTTCTTTCATGGTCTATGCAATCAGTTACTGTGAAGTGGAATAGTGAATTGGTATTGGTAAAATGATTGACGATCTTCAGTTGTAGCTTGGAAATCTTCCTTGTTTGTCATACACTGAAATGCCTTGTGGTTGCATCACCTTCATGTAAAGGTAGTCCTTTGCAAATTGCAGTAATAGAGGGGATTTATAATATGGGAAATGCATCTGGTTCATATGAATTCTCTGTTTTCTCTGAGATAACTGTAGATTTATAATTTTGAACTATTATAGTTTACAACACATAATTGAGGCTGGAACTTGTATTTGTAATGTCACTCTTAAGTGACATTAAAAAAGAAAAAAAGTCATCGTAAGAAGTGGTGGAGTTCCATCTGTGTCAGAATGAATGAGAGATTGTTGAGAGAATCATGTCAGAATGGTTCAGTAAGTCTGTCGCCCAGATTTGTCTGTGGCTCAAATTAACTGATAGGACACCTTATTTTATCATTTATCATAATACAGGCTTGGGAGTATTGATATATTTATTAAGATAAAACCATGTTATTATGTGAGGTTTTACTCCTGGTTTCTAGTGTAGGGAATCAGGCAAACTAGAAGTCTGAACATGTTAAAATTACTTGCGGTACACAGCCTTATGGAAATGAACAGAAAATGAAAAAACTTCTGAATGTCCGTATAGATTAAAAAATGTTGGATTTGCTCAAGCTTTAGAGCATGGAGTATTGTTTACTTTGTTCACTCCATACTGCTTCAGCACAGTGTAAATGTGAGTATGTGCATATATAAAACGTAAATGTAGTATAGGCTTAATGGAATTTCATATAGGTGGCACATTCAGTAAGCTTTTTTATTGATTTCTGCAGTCCTGAGAAAGCAAATATTTTGAGTATTTCGCCTTATTCTGGTAACTTGCAAAGCACTTGGCAGTCTGTTAGAGTCTTCTGGGGAAATCTTTACTGTATCCCTCTCTAGAGATGCATCACTGCTCCTGAAGATCCATCGATCAAGCAGGTTTGCAGAATCCTGGGGTGAAATCTTCCTGCTTTTTAATTGCATCATAAGGCAAAACTGCAAGGTTTGGGGTTTGGGATTGTTTTTCTTCTTGGTATTGATACTATGGTTGCTGATTTCAAAGTTTACCTCTCAATTTTGAAAGTTTAAGCCAAATGAAAATCCAGAAAACATGAAGTTTGTAGGACCTTTTAAAAGCTTTAAGAGTTCCTATAACAAGGGTGGTAAGAATCCTGAATTACTAATTTTTAAACCTACACTGGAGTTTAGTTTAAGATGACTTTTCATGCCATGTATTGCTGGAAGAACCTGATCCTCATTGAATCTGCAGCATGTGTGCTGTTCAAGTAGAAGCTCAGTTGAATTGTACTGTTTCCGAGTATGTGAGAAAGGAATCTATCCTGTACTTTCTCTCATATGAAATTATGGGATTTATTTGTTCCATTTAATCAGTTACGATTATACAAAACATTATTGCATGGTTTTGGGGTTTTTTTTTTTTCTCTTTTTCATTTACTATTCATATCTTCATTTGCTTTCTTCAGAATTGCTGAACATGAATTATTGCCTTTCCCCCATAAGTGTGCTATTATGTATATATTAGACAAATCACCTAACATCTCTGGAGAAATTACAACCTAGTTTTGGGCTCAACATTTTTGAATATGACTTTTATTTCATTATATGGGTCTTGAAAAATTGCCGTTATTACTTACTTTGCCTCTTTTATGAATTACAAGCTGGAGTAGTTGCTGAAACTGAACTCTTCATTTTACTTAACATAAACTGGTAAAAATTAACTTATGCAAATTAATTGGAAGTGAGTTACCTTCATTTAAGAACTTACAGTTGTGTTTCAAGACCTATTCTTTATTTTAAAAGATAAATATTTACTTGTTATATTTAGACCTTATGAGCAGAGCAGTCTTTTGATATTTTTTTGGTATGTTTTCCTGTCATAAGACATTAATCATTCTTGCAAGACTTCAGTTTGTTTCACCCTGTGCTTCAGAATCAAACTGCAGTCAGTTGTAACAAGAACACCTAAAAGTGGAGAAAAATGGGGTTTTTTATCAGCTAATGAAAGTAGAATTCTGGTGTTTAGCAGGCATGGTAAAAGTGGATCAATAGCGGTTTTGTTAACACAAATATGTAAAGTTTTGATTATTTATCGCTGTTGTGCTAAGAAACAACTCTATGGGGGAAAAGTATTCTTTCACTGTGTAAAACCTCTGCTTTTCTGTCCATGAGGACACATGGTTCTGTAGTGCTCAGTAAGCCTGAAGGACATGTCTGGCCCAGTGTAACTGCTTTGCTTGTATTTCAGGGAAATGATCACTTCATTGCATGTTAATTGGCATTCAGCAGTGGTTGATAAGCAGTCATTTAATGTTTGTTTTTAATCATAACAGGAATTCCCATTTTTTACCTTGACGACCTTCCCACCAGGCTTTCTTGTCCACGTTGGGGGTGTTGTCAGTGCTCGCTCAGTGAAGCTCCTGGATCGCATCCACAATCCTGGTATGTCAGCACAGGAATGACTCTTTGCACAAGGCCTATCATCTAACCTTTATAACATATCAGTGCTTGGATAGATACAGATCTATTCTAACAATGTATATCAAAAGCAGTGTATTTCAGACAATCATTTAAGCTTGAAAAATAAGTTATTCAAAGGTTATGTTTTTACTGAGAAACATTTCAGCAAGTTAAAGTAGTCAGAAAAGTGCTTTGAATCAGTAACTTTGCACTCAAAACTGTCTTTGAATTATTGAGGGGTTAATTAATTTTTTTGCCATTTTTTGTTGTTAAAGCTTGATGCAAGTTTTCCATTCAAACAAAAATGAGATTAAATGCTTGATCTTAACTATGAATGTTTTCTTATTTTCAGCTCCTTGAAATCCTTAAGGAATAATGGCTACAGTTTAGCTCACAACATGGTTTTTAACCTTTACAGCTTTGTTTCCGTTCTTAAAAACCTTTACTGAACAGTACTTCAAGATTTTTATTTATTATTTTCCTGGGAACCCCAGTACTAGAACATGTGTATTTTGCATGTCCTAGTTCTAATGTTAGAACTAAGTGACTTTTGACTCTGAAGACTTGGTTGGTTTAGTCACCGAGACCAGATGAGGAATGCTTTGTAAAAAGTTGGAGTTGACAGTGCACTTAAAAATGCAGAGGAGAATAAAAATAGTACCTGTAGTAGTTTTGCATGCACTAGTCAGGAGTAATAAAAGGAAGTTTAGGCAAATACATCCTTAAAAACAAGTACAAAAACCTCATCTTTTTCTTTTCTTCCTATGGCCCAAGGCTAGCAATTCTCCAAGCAGGTAGATCAGATTGTTGCTGATCTAAAGATTCAGTAATCTGGCAACATGGAATTAAATCCAAGACTTAATTTGAGTTAGATCCTCCTACTTTAAGGGATTTTTTTTCAAGTATATTAGTACACTATATTGCTCTTTTGTTTTCGTATTTTAAGATCTATTTACACAGTAAAGAGAAGATTAAAGGAAATGTCAAAGTATAATTTATATGTGAGTCTTTCTTTGCCACAAAATTATTTTAGGATTCTGTATTTTTAACAAATTTCTGATACAGGTCACTTATGTACAAAATTTACTGTGTGAGACAGAAAGGGGAAAAAAAATTTTCTCTGAAGTTTTAAAAACTAATCTCTTGCTTTATGCATTCCATTTTTACCAGCTGACTGGAAGCAGTATAAGACATAAGGCAAGAGAGAGATGAATGTTTGCACAGCTGCAGTGTTTCTGTGAGACTTGCAGATTGCTCCTGACAAGTGAATGTAAAATGCATGATCCTTGGAACTCAGTATATTGCAAAATAGTAAGAATAAAAGAGGGAATGAAGGCACATGGCTGTGGGAGGGAAGGTGGAGAAGTAGAAAAAAAGTCTGATATAGGTCATGAAGCATTTGAGTCAAGTAAGTCTGTAAAATATTAAAGCAAGCAAATAGACTGGCCAGTAAATAAATCAGGAAAACATGGAAGAGGAGAAAACATTTGAAGATGGGTTAAGAACTTGCTAATAAGACAAAATTGCCATATACTGTCCACTTTGGTCACCTAGTGCCAGATTGCTATAGCATGCTCCTTTTTCCCTTTCTATTTCAGCCTCTTATTAACTCTGCTGTCTGTGTCTTTCCAGTTCCTGTGGAGTGGTGGTGTCAAATGTGTTCTTGTTGGTAGTTTTTTTTCATTATTCTGCTTCTATAACTGATCTACTAATTTGCTGTTTTGAACTCAGCCTTTGTCGGAATTATGGGTAACACAAGATCATACAAACTGCTAGACTGGAATAGTTTCAATTCAGGTATTTTATTAGTCATTCAGTACTACATATGCTGGCAGAAATTATGGCAGCTCAGTGAAGTTATTAGAAATGCTCTAGGATATTTAGGTTAATGCTTCAAATTTAAATCTGTTTAATCATCAAATATCATGTTTTCATGCTGTTAAACACTTTCTTTAAAATTACAAACCATTTTTTAGTATAAAATAGTATTGCTAAGACTAATTTAATATCAATCTGGAAAGCTGAATGTTCAGATGATTATTTAGTAGTCACTTTCAGCTTAGCATCCATGAAGGGAGTAATTTAGGGAAAGAGAATGGATTCTTCCTTACACAGTTGGGATCATGTCAGGTGTGATTTTTTTTGGGGGGGGGGTTGGGTTGGGTTTTTTTATGTAATGGGTTGGGGGTTTTTTTTGGCCTATTGGTTTGATTTGGGGGGACTGATGGTTTTGTTTTGTTTTGCATGAGTTTGCACTTTCTTCAACAAAGGCTTTCCTCCTGTTAATTTCAGGAAATCAATGAATGTGTTTGTTTTTAATAAGAGCTCTAAAAGAATAGATGTATTATAGATAATAATGTAAAAATTGTCCAAGAAAAATAGAGAGCTATCAGTTTAAAGAGAAGGGTAATATGTAGCTCAGGATTTGTTGGTTCATAAATCTTGCATTGTAAAACACAGCCAGTTTCGGGACTTAAAACGTAATTATTTGAACTTTTTAATCACTTCATTACCTAGCTTGAAAAAAGCCCCAATATTCTTATTTTTTATGCAGTTTTAGTAATCGAAAGTGTGTAATTTCCTTATACATCTGTAGGAGGAATAGATGAATTGATGCAGTCTAGATGAAATAAAGACTTCTCCTTCTCATGTTTTCCCTCTGGAAAGATAACATGCTGTGGAAGAGAGGCAGGTGTAACTTCTCTACATATAACATCTAAGCCAGTACACCTTGTCAAACTTTGATGTTTTTAAAGCTGGCACAGTAAAAAGGTACAGAGCTGACGTCTGAGGGCTTATTTCCTCCAGAAGCAAACTTTCCTTCTTGATAATTCACTGTTGCCATGCCGCTCTGTGTCATGCTCTACACATGAAAAAATTCAGTTTAAATGTACAGTCATTAAAAATGAGACATATTTTGCAAATTGCTCGAAGGTAGAGACAGCCTAAAGCTATTGGCTTATTTTTATTGTTCCTTTTTACAGTAAGCATCCTTTAATATTATGATTTTGAGCTTTTCTGATTTTGTTAGTTTTCTTTGCTTGTTCTAAAGTGATAATCTTTTAAAATTAACTTGCAGTATGAAAAGAATATAAAATTCTCAGGTCTATGACTAGTACAGCATAGTCTGATCCAAGGTGTTAAAAATGTGTCGAAATTTTTGTATATTGTGTGTGACCTTGAAAAGTTGGAATTCATTGTTGTTTCTTCTGGATTGTTTAGTAGGCTGTTTTTATTGAAATAATTTTTTTACAATAATGGAGTAAATGAGTTATATACAGACACTAAACATGCCTTGAACTAGGCTAGAAAGTGATCCACAATGTAAGATTAGGAAGCTAAGTGGAAGTCAGGAATTCAGTTCTTGACAGAATATCCAAAACTGTGTTCTAAATTTTTTAGAGATTACAGGAAAATGAATGTGCATGCATATATATACATACGTATACAAAACATTTTACCCAGAGATGCTTGTTACCTAAAAGTGTTGGTTGGAGTAGAGAGGTCTAAACCAAGCAGTAATTGTAGAGTTAATACCTCCCTGAGAATTGGCTGTGTTTCTGTAGCCTTGATGTGTCAGTAGGTCTGTAGGAAGAGCTGGTAAATCCTACTGGTTTGGGACTGAGCAGGTTACATTCATATTCCTGAAAGTATGGAGTTTTTGCAGTGCTAGGTTTGCTGCTGGACAGAGAATGTAATCACCACCATAAGTGGGCTAAAATTATTTTCCTTTTGGAAAGTGTTCAGGCTTCATTTCAGCTTGCTTAGTAACCTGTGTAGTGCAGAAAGATATTTCTTTTTTTCTTTTGTCTTGTCAATGGTTTAATTGTGTGTAAGATACAACAGGACAATCCAGTGGTAGTGAAAAGTCAGAGATTTGAAGATGCTTGAAAATCAGATACGGAAGTAGAGACTGACTATTTAGTGAATGGAAAAGAAGCTGCTTAAACATCTGGGAATTGCATATAGTTCAATGAAGAATTGTTTAAATGTTTGTAAAATACAAAAAGGTGGATATGAAGATGAATTTGCAAAAAAAAGCAGGGAGTTGAGCAAAAATTCATAGAAAAGAGAGCACATAATACAGTGGAAGATATACTCTGGTGCTGTCTCTGAGAAAGAATGTGCTATGAGTATAAAAACATGCAAGGAATCCTTAACCCAGGAAACTGGATCGTTGTTAAAAGCTTGGCACTGAGGTTAAACACAAAGCAGAAAGGTAAGGCAGTGCAAGAACTTGTTGCATAGAGGCTACTTTTCCATATGGCTGTTTCATAGCACCAACAGATAGTTTCTCATGTAATTAAATTTTAAACTCTTCATTCAGGAAGCTTCTCCAGCAGCACATCTTCAGCTCCAGTAGTCAGAAACACGGAAAGATAAAAGATGGTTAACAAAGTTCCTAAGCATCTCCTGAGCTTCGTGTGTGATATCCAGACTTGGTGTTGGAATATGAAATCTGCAGTTAGTTTTGCATATGAGGAAATGAAAGAGGAGAACTTGGCTATGTTTTGGTTCTGTAACAGAATGTTTTTCTTTCACAGAAACACAGAGAATGTGCAAATTATATTTCGAGCTGCTTTCTGGGGTGTAGGTGTGGCCCATTTGTAGGAACACAGTAGGAAATGTCAGAATATTCCTGTTAGTGTCTTATGTGGTTATCCTTCAGAACTAGTAGGAAAACAACCAACATATTAAAGTAGACCTCTTGCCTTTTCTTGGAGAATTTCCAGGTTGACTTCTTGTCCATCAGTGTGTGTTGTTATGAAAATGGGAGGTTAAGGCAGTTTTCAGAAGCTTTTTCTGAAGAGTGAGCGGTGTGATGTTCTCCAGTAATAATTTACTCCAGTTTTCTGCAGCCTTTCCAGAGGAGTTAATGTTCCTAAGTAATTTCTATGGTTAATGTGAATGGTGTTTGAATATTCTTTCTGGAAGCAGATACACCTTTATGTTAATGAAATAATTTTCATTGGCACTGTGCATTAATTTTTTTTTTTTTGAGACTTCTAAGTGGATATTTATGTAACTGAACAAAGGGTGGTCACTGTCAGTGAGCATAGAATGGTATTCACATGTTCTGTTAGAGATTCATAAATAAACTTGGCATTTAAAATCTTATTTTAGAATTCTTTGCCTGCCTAAGTAATGCTATTTAATCCATTCATACTGATTTAAAACTCTCCCTAAACTCTGGCTAATGGTGTGAAAGCCAGTATAAACTCTCCTTTGCACAAGTGCTCCAAAAAAGCAGTTGCTTATTGCACAACTACGTTTTGGTTTTGAATTGATAGTACACAAGAGAGAGAACCTTGGTCTTGCAGAAAATTGTTATTTTTGCACATAATTTGTCCTGATTTCAAAATATGGGGCTTGACTAAAACTATGGTCTTCGTAAAATTGCCTTCATAGATTGCATTGAGTTTTTTAAGCCTTCTGATGTTTGCTTCTGTGGTTGCAAACATACAGTTGTAGAACTATTTGCCTGGCTCAAAATACATCATTGTTAGAAGAAAACCAGAATGATTCTGTTTGAATCAACTCCTTCCTAACTGCTATATAATTACAGCTAAACATGGTCTTATAAAATGTCTATAGACAGTTTTGTTGGAGAATATACAGACAGAGAACACAAGTTCTAACTGACTGTAACAGGATTATAGGAATAATTGTTAAATGTCAGTGGATAATATGAGGCACAAGAGATTTTCTTTTTAAGTCTCCTTGGATCCAGAAGTTAAAAGAGACTTCTCTGCCTAGTTTCTCTTAAAACGAAAAATAAAGGGTTGTGAGTCTATAGAAATAATGAATGCAGAGGTTCTGCGTTTCTGAGGAGTGCAAACAAGGAATAGGGAATTCAGGGAGAGTGTCATTTCATGCCAAATAATGCTGTCCCTTTCCTGCAGCAATAAAATAGACAAAATGTGTTTTAGAAAGCCCTGTCTTGTTACAGCATAGTGTCCCCAGCTTTGGGTAACAGCCCATTTGTTGTAGTCATTTGAAGCTTTTCTTTGGAGATTGCTTATGTTTTGAAATAGGTTGTATTTATTGTGCCAAGGTGACAAAGCAACAGAGACACAAAATAGAATAAGTAGTTTCTTTATTACCTGCTGAGTTACCATTCTAGGATGAATGACTTTGAAATAATCACTAAAAGCTGGATTAACAAAGGCACTTATTTATGCATGGAACTGATTTTCCAGAGGCAAATTTATTTCCTACGTTTAACATTTTTTTATTTCTGGGCAGTATTTTTGGGCTTGTATAATTCTAAGTGTGATGCAATTTAAACCTTCATTTTTAAGTATTTTAGAGTGTTATTTAACAGTTTAATTTTTAATATATTCTGAATGGGGTTTTTCTCTTCAAATTCCTTACCTTTTGACATTACATTTTTCATTTTATTTAAGTTGTATCACATGGTGGTTTCTTTTCCTTTAGCTCTACACTAAATTATTTCTGCTGCTTTGACATTATTGCAAGATTTTTTTTTTTAGATGATACTTTTTTCAGCTTGTGCTGTTTCTATCAGACCTTCATCTACAATTAAAAGAAAAAGTTATAGCCCCTATTGTGGCTGTATTAAGCCATAAGGGGAACACCCTTCTGCTTCTCCATCTTGGAGTGTATTTTGGGATTAAAGCTAACATTCTTCAGCAGTGAGCTGCCACTGAAAGGAATGATATATGAAATTTTCTGTATGATTTCTCTTGGAGTCTTTTGGTGGTCATGTAGTGATTTGGCCTGACTGACCGAGTAGAAAACTGCCCTGCACATGAAAGGGTTTGTGTTAAATCAGCCAGCCAATATCTCATCCTGTAAATTACTAATCCTAAGTGTTCTTAAAATTGTCTCCTTAGTAATGGAAGAATTTCTTCAACTTTCAAGTCTTTTTTTGCTCGTTCAGCAGTTTGGGCTTAAGAAGTGAGATGTGTGCTGCTCTCTGACTTAATCTGGCAGAATAGCACTGATTATCAATTATATTTGCAGGCTGGATGTTTTGTTTGGAGTTTAACTTTGTAAGAGTAAGTGTACCTCTTCTCTTTGTGTGTAGTTACAGTGTTTCCTGCTGGTTTAGTGTATCCTAGTTTTCCTTTGATATATCCCGATAATCTGCTTCCTTCACTTTTTGTAACGAAGTTTTCATTTGTACATCTTTTAGTCTTAAAGATGAATATAGGGAGTAGGTTTTTTTAAACAAGGATGGAGTGGCTTGGAAACTTTTTTGAAAGTTTTAGGTTAATCTGCTGTAGGTTTAGTTATTTGCTACCTGAATTTTGTGTTAATCTTTACAGACCAGAGGATGTGTGTTTCTGTACAGTGATTTAGTTGTGAAATATTTTATAAAATTGATAACGTCCATGTTTATGGGATAACCAGAAAGGATTAAATAGAATTTCAAAGTCCAGGGAAGGTTGCTTATAAACCTAACAAAGGTGTCAAAAAAACCCAGCCAGCCAAACCTACACTTCTCTCTGTATAAGTTGTTACTAGGTTTTTCATTTAGAAGATACAAAAATAAGGGACTGTTGAAGGTGTGGATAATGGCTTTCCTAATGAAAGACTCAAAGATTGCATCTGAGAGAATATTATTGCCCTCCATTGCCATTTTTGAAACAACAAAACAATGAGTCATTTATAGATGGTGAAAATTTTCCTCAGATGATTGTCCTCCTCCTGTCAGAGTATTGTGTTACACATGTAAATATTTACTAAATTATACAATGTAAAATCTGTTGAAATTAATCAGACAGTTTCTACTTTGGAGTAATTTCCTCAAGATGTCTAAGGATGCAGCTTTAAGGATACAGCAACTCTTGGGTATGAACGGTGTCATCAAGAGACCATTCTTCTTAATCTTTCTTCAGTTTTAAAAAATCTATATGGACTAGCAAAATGCAGCTTCTGGCTAAATCTTGAAAGAACCTGTACAAGTGAACCTCTAGCAAATAACTTGGGAAAGCTGTTGCTTCTTATGAATCAGAAAGTGATAGTGTCTAGGTCAAAGATTTACACAGGATGTTGTCCCATGGATAGTACAGCTCAACCTTGTATTTTAAAGAAGATGGGTGACTTGGTGGTGGATAGAGTTAATTCAAAGAACATTCTGGGTACAAAAGTGCTGTTTGTATCTTATAAAACTGGTGAATAAAATCAGTTTGGAAAGTTTCAGTTGGAGGAGGTTTGAGTTGGCACTATTTTTATAGAACACTGTACTGTTGGCAATGTTGTTTCTCCAGTCCTCAACTATAGAAACAGTGTGCTTTGCTTCCACTTGGTTATAAATATCCTGCCAATTTGGAAACATTAATAAAGTAAGTTTAATATTCAGTCTTTGGTTTCCCACAAAGGGCACATAATTAGCAGTGGAATTTCCTGCAAACTTTTCTGTTTAAAGTTGTAGGGAAACCTTGGTCCAAACTACTCGGTACATTTGCTAGAAAAGCTTGTGACTGAGTGCTCTGTATGCTTGCCTTTTTGCTTCCACCTAGAATCCAGGGCCATTACTTTCTGTAACCATTTCAGTGAGCTGCCATAGTTTTCAGTCTGTACCGTCACCTGATCCAAGCATGCGCCAAAATACCCACCGTTTCTGGCTCCTGTCTGCTGAATCTGCTTTGCAAACCCTTAGTTCTTAAGCTTTTGCCTTAGCAAAAAAACCAACAAGCACTCTCATGGAGTGTGCTGGACACATGCCATCCTGCTTCCCTAACTCCTCTAATTGTTTATGTAAATCCTTAACTTTACTAAACTTGTAAATGCTACGACGGCATTCCCATGTGAAATTGTGTGGCTCATGTGTCAAAAAAGGCTGCTTGTGAAAATATTTGTCAGAAGAATATGAATGCTACACATTGCACTGCATTCAGTGTTTTGTATCAACTTATTATTGCAATGTCATGGTGTTTGATTTTAATTGTAGACAAGTATTTTGTGTTTTAATATGCAAAGGTAAGTTCATGTAAACTGTGAATGTACAGTATTTATATATAAACATAATTGTTATTTTTTGGCCTCTTTCTGGAACAAAAAAATAGTCAAATATCTTAAACAGAGGTCCCAGTCTTCTTTACAAACACTTGTTTATGCATTACTCTTATAGAAATATTTGTTCCTGTGCAATAAGACATTGTTAGATTCTTTGAAAGATGCTGGGCCTGATCCTGTTGACGCTGAAGACAATGGCTGGAAAATACTTCTTACCTCTAACAAGAATGAAAATGATCCATTACATTTCTGTAGTTAATAGTTAGTGCTGATGTTGAACAGATTCTTAGAATAAAGGGTTAAATGTTGTTTTAGCAAGACATAGTTTTGAGCGACTTCACAACAATATGTGTTTGCCATAATGATAAGGTGTTCTTGTAGATGTTAGGTAAGAAAGTTGTTAAGTCTCTTAGTAACTTCAATAATTTAAACTATAAATTTTCATGGAGGAAAGCTAAATGTTTGCATGGAGTTTGGGACCCGTCACTATTTCTACCTTTTCTGTTCACTTTAAGGATCCCTCTTTCCTTTCAACATCTCATTTCATTTCAGTTTTCATTGTGGCTACGTTCCTTTCTAATGTCATTCTTGTCTGTAATCTTACCTTTATTTCACAGCACTTTTTCTGTTTATCCTCACTCACTTCACCTGTTGCTAACTCTCAAATCCTCATCATGACTTCGCTTTTTCTTGCTCTTTGTCATAGAAATGTCACTGGTGAAAAATAGAAGCAGTTTTTGCCACATGGAACCAAAAGGTGTAAAAAATTATGGTTTTGAAAATTGGTGCATTTTTGTCTAGAAAAAAGGGTACTTCTCCTTTGCAAGTGCTTTTCTGTGAAGTACAAGAATTTGTGTGGCTGTTTAGTGTTTATAACTGGCTGCCTGTGATCCAGTCCCATTGAGCAGGTGTTTTTCTGCATGGTCAGAGAACTACTATTGCTACTACTTAGACTTTTTGTCTATAGAGAGAAAAACACATTGCTTACCAAAACAATCTCTGGCCCATGACTGGAGGGGGAAGAAGGAATTGCTCCCAAGATCCTTGTCCATTCCACCAAAAAGAGCTGAGAACGTGCTTGTGGTCTCACATCTTCCATACACTCTGAATTTGTCAGATATTGTAGCCTGGCTTTACAATCCATTTCCAAAGATCCTCCTTCGATTCAACTACCTCTACTGCTGTTACCTGGTGGCAGCAGCAGAAGCAGCCTCTGTCCAGAGGTGCACAGGCAAAGAGAAGACATTTCCCACTTTTTGTACCACAAATGGTTCTGAGAGCTGAGCTGGGGAGCTCCAACCCTGTGTTATGATGGATTATTTCTGTAGGATTCTCCATTTCCAAAGCTGAGAAGAGCAGGTGCTCCAGTAATCTGAGTCAGGATTGCTGAGTATCATCTTACCATTTATTTTCCCAGTCACTGAGTTAAACAGTGTTTTCACACTGAGAGTGAAGTGCAGCACCTCAAGATTCTGCTAGTAATGCATTGAAACCTGCTAAAGTGAACTTGGATATAACAGAACATGATTGATACAATTCATAGAAATCCTTTGTTTTGTGTCCTAATGCACAAAATACGTATTTTTGTTGATTGCAGAGAACATTCCTAAGAACTCTCACTGTAACAGTTTCTCTGCTCTGTGTTCATTTCTTAAAACAAAGGTTAAATAAACTTCAGTCTGAGCATCCAGGCTGCTGGTGGTCAGTGTAATGCTGTGAGCTACACAAGCATTGCCATCTAAAGTTAGGTATAATTGAATATACAGACCTCTGTGTTCTTCCTTTTAATTAGAAAATGATCATTAGTTTAGTTTAGAAAAATGAAAGCCTTGTTCTAAATGCGAAGTTGAGGTAAATTCATGAATGAATACATCTTACTTTACAACATTTCTGTTTCAGTAACTTTTAAATTATGTGTATATCTGTATCTTGCATTTTTGTTTGTCATGTTGTCAGAGAACCAAGTGTATGATAGTGGGGTTATCATACGCTCTGTTGATAAATATTCCTGGTAGTACAAAATTGGTTCCAAATAAATTTCAGGTTTTGACCTTGATATTTAAATTATGATTCAGCAAGGAGAACTCAGTGACCAGAAGTTTGTATCTGTGCTAAGTTCAGTTAATTTCAGGGAAATTCCTTAAGAATCTCTCTACTCAGAACCCTTGGTAGCATCTGAGTGCATATTGTTTGTTACTGGTTTTCCCTTTTTGTATCAATAATTAACACAGTTGCCAACTACATTCATTCATTGAAACAGGTAAGAAGTTTTGAGAGAAGAAACAGCTGACAAATTCTAGTTGTAAATTCAGTACTTGTTAACTCCATATGTAAAAAGCTTGCAAGACAAGAGCTTTAGTTATAGGAACTAATTGCTGAGCAGTTAAAATAAATAGATGGCATGAACTTATTCTAGCAGCACAGGGGGTTTTTTGTATTTTTGTATCTTGTAGTTTTCAAGAAAAGCAGGCAGGATATATTTAACATATAACCTTGAGGACTCGAATTCAATGGATTCAAATCCATTGGTGGGCATGGAGGGAAGGTGCAGTTTCCAGGAAACAAAAAAGCACTGACAACATACATCCTGTACTTCCTCATGTTGTAAATGTAGAGGTAGTTTGAAATCCCTATGGCTTCTCACAGTTAGAAGTGCCACAGAACTGTCTTGAACAAATATTTTTCAGATCTGGTTAACAGAGAGAACCACTTGCAGTAGGAAAAACTGTGGAGGTTATTTCAAAGATATCAAGTGTACAAGTCAAATACTAGCTTACTACTACAAATACTGTTTTATTATTGTTAGTTTTTCAACATTACAGAGTATCTGTGATGCTTTGTTGCAAGTTTACACACCGCTCTTGTGTTGTTGGAAACTGAGAGTGTGGTTTGGAACTGAAAATGGGTAGAGATTGGAACAGTATCTACAGTATTTTGGTGTTATCTGTCGTATGGACAACAATGAGAATGCAGTAATTTGTCAGAATCTGCCCACATGGGGGCAAAACAAGATAATTAGTGAAAAAGTCCCATTAGTGTTTGTTTGAAGTGTGCTAAATAGGAAGGAAATAAAGTGTCCAGGTACAACAAAACACTTGAATATGAAAAACTCAGCTTTTCAGATTAATTGCATGAAGCTTTGTGTCAGCATAGTACAGAATAGTGAACTGATTTATACTTTGTCTTTCAGATGAACCAGAGACACGAGATGCCTGGTGGGCAGAAATCAGACAAGAAATAAAATCCCATGCCAAGGCATTGGGTTGTCATGCTGTAGTGGGCTACAGTGAATCAACCAGCATTTGGTAAATCATGATGATGACTTGATTTTCAAAATGCCACAGAAAACATATTTCATCAGCAGTGGATTAAAAATTAACTATTCCAGCACAGTTGTTGGTACTGTCTATTCTATAACTACTTTAGAGAGTTTAAGTGAGATTATCAAATTTCAGTAGTAGGCGTTTTTTATATATGTTTAGATCTGGGTTTTAAGTTTTTTCTAATGAATGTTACAATTTTTTCTTTTAAACTAAAGCCTACAATTTGCTTTGTAGTAACAATATTAATTTATCCATTAAGTTTTCTAAATCTAATCTATCTAAATAATTAAGACTGTTCCTAAAAGTATATGTATTGAAGTTTTATTATTGGGTAACAACTGGCAGACCAGAACTTAGATGGAGAACTTCACATTTCAGGCCCAGAAAAAGCTCGTTCTGGGACCAGGTGTGTCTGATGATATTAAACAGAAAATTGCTCTGCTTCCCTATTCTGAATTGCTTTCGGGAAGTAACGAGCAAATTCAAACAATTTATTTTCTTTCAAGTTGATTTTGCCTAAATATTTTAATGTAAAAGCACTGAAGATTTGCTTTTTTAAGGAGAGAAGTTGGAAAAGTTTTGGTTTACCATATTTACCTCAGAATTACTCCATCACTGAGGCATGAACACATCAAAATGAAGCATTTATTCCTTTGCTTGTCAGTCTCCTTTTAAAAAGCATGAATAGTTTGTATTATCTTCTACCTTAACTATGGGGAAAGAATGTGCAGAGCATAGGCAATCAGTTACTGGGTTATTGATGCTTGTATTTTTCTAAAGGAATTTAATGTGGTAGTGTTTGATTATTGATAAAATATTTATTGGAATTCATGCTTATTGCCAGTTCAGCTTTATGCCATGCTTAAAGCACAAGCCTGTGTGTGTAAGTACTGGTCTGCCAGACATGTTATGTATGAAAAATTATTTTGGGAAGAGAAACAACAAATTTTTAAAAGGCACATGTGTCACTCTAGAAAATGTGGGAAAGATTTTCTCTATTTGTTTTTGATATAGTATTTTAAGTACTGAATACTAGAGATTTGTTTCTTATTTAACAACTTGAGAAATATTAAAAGCTCTGTGGTCATTCTGAGAGCCTTAACTCTGCTGAATCCTAAGTATAGTTGGTTACTTAACACTGTGAAATGTACCATTATTGTAGTTCTTCCTAGTAAAATTTTACTGTTTTGCCACTTCTTATCCTTCAAGAAGCACCCTTGTCAGTGTTGGGTTGTAACTTCATTTTGAAAATTGGCTGTTAATAAGATGCTGAGGCTCTCAACTTCCCTTTTGCTTTGGTAAAAAGTCATGTCTCATTTTTTTAAAATGTTTGGTTTGTTTGCTGTATTTCTTTGCATTGTTAACCATAGAACTGAAATCCATACTTAAACCTGGTTAGCCTTTCTGATGTTATATTATATATAACACAAGTCAAAGCTCTTTAGTCTTTCTGTTAAATTCTTCTTCATCTTGTACTTACGCAATGGTTATGGTTAAAATACCAGAAGAGGATTGTTTGAGTTTTAATGGATAAAATTGCACAAGTGCACAAAATTTGTGGTGATGTTGAACTTGACTGAGACTTGGACTAGCCTTTTAATCTGATAATTTTATATAAAAGCGCCACTAAGTAGGAGGAGTTCACTCTGTTGTTATTCTTTTCTCTTATAGTGAAGAGGTCTGTATTTTGTCCGCGTCTGGCACAGCAGCAGTACTGAACCCTAGGTTCCTTCAGGATGGCACCATGGAAGGCTGTTTGGAACAAAGGTTGTCATGGCAGCCTGGCTTCTTTTCCATAGGGTCAGAGAAGGGAGAGGTTGATTTTTTTCCTCAGAGCCAAGATAGTTCTTCTCTATTAGGGTAGGTTACAGTGTTACAGTGCAGGATGCGGGACCAACCACTTTACTGCTTTTCACTAACAACAACCACCACAGGAGTAATGGAGCTCTGCACCAAATTAGATATTCTGTTTTTATTTCTAACAGTCTCAATAAGGTAACAAGTTTGACTACTAACACAGATCATAACTCAGTTTTTTTCCTTTGCTGCTCTTCAGGTCTCTTTTCTCAACTTTATACCACACTATAAAAATGACAGATGTTTGATAACTTACATAAGTCAAAAGTGGCTGTGTCTGTAATACATGTATACATGCTCCATTAAATACTATTTATGTGTATATGTGCTCTCTAAATATTCTTCAAGAGCTGCATGAGAGATAAAATAGCTTGGTTATAAAACAAATGTGATGCCAGATTTTTCCAAAAGAGGTATATGTTAGTTAAAGTTGATGAACAAATTCATGAAACTGAAGGCCAAACATGAAGTTTCCCTTTGTTTCTGCTCTTGCAAATAAAATTTCAAGAATGAATATTTCTACAAAGTTATTTTTGGGGGAAAAAGAGTAGTTAGTGCATATTGGTAATTTATTATGTATTCATCAGGATAGTAATGAAATATTTCAAGGGATTATTATAGTTGTCAGCAAGGCTATTTATTACACTCTATCACTTGCATGTCTTTTTCCATAATAAACCAGTCAACATAGTAGTATTTATTATTCTTTTACTTTGTTAGCAGAAGACCATTGTCTTGTAGTGTAGATAGAGTTTTAAAAACTGTAGCCAGAACTAAAATACTTGTTTTTGTAGTCACTATACGATGAAGAGAAAGAAGAATTATGTTCATAATATAAAGAAAATAGCACTTCTATCAAAATATGTATTTTGGTGCTACTAAGAGTCTTGGCATAGATTAGAAATGCCAGGGGGAGATAAAATACGTAAACAGACAAAGCTCATGCTTTGCCATATCCCAAATATATTTGCCATAGTCTTATGATAACTAATATTCCAAATCTGTCAGATTTGCTTAAACACCTCTTCAAAATCACTGAGAAGAATTGTTTATGTTAAATAGAATTAATTTGCAGTGATGCAGTTGGCCTGTTCTTTCCCTGTGGTCATTCCTGGGTATTGCTCATGGAGGAGAGAGACTAAGTGTTCTAAGCTAATAACAAGTTTTACCTGATACCTTATCTTAGGAAATAATCTTGCTGTTCTTTTCACAATGTCAGTGTATATTGTGCTGCTTCTCAGTAGGATGATTGGTTTGTTGCTTGTATTCTGCTCATTAAGTTTTTACAGGGTTTTGGACACAATGAACGTAAAAGAGACTTTTTGGTGTCTTTGGTACAGTAAATTCTTTGTACAACTATTGTACCATGGATTATATTTAGAAGTTACACTGCTTAAAGTCAGTGCCGTAATGTTACAGGTTTATATAAATTGTTGGTCACTGAATGTCCCTTTTCTCAATCCCTGCATAATAACTTTCAATGCAAGTTTTATTGATAGCATTTTAGCAAGTAGTGTGCAGCCTTTTCTTCTTCTAATTCATATATTGCAATACTTGTCACATTGGTATAATGGAGCAGAGTTTAGCTGTGGTTTTATGATTTAAGTAGGTATCTGTAGGTGTTTTTACACATGTGCACTTATTGATCATTGTTAACAAGATGCAGATGTTTTAAATATGTTCTCCATAATGTATTTTTAGGATTGAAGAAGCTTCACCACCAGGTTGTGGATTTTGCCATATCCCATATGATGAATTGAACATGCCATTCCCTGCTCACCTCACTTACTGTTACAACTGCAGGAAGCAAAAAGTTCCTGATGTCCTTTTCACCACAATTGACCTTCCTGTAGAGGCAATAGTTATTGGGAAGGGATGTCTTATTCAAGCCAGGTATCTGTCAAAATATTTCGTAAGTCTAGTAAAGTTTTGGAGATCTTTGAAAGAATTCCTGTTGCTAAAATCCAATGTGTCATCAAACCTTATATTATAAAACATACAATTGGTATGTGTTCTTGAATAAAATTTCTCTCTGAAAGTATCATTGCACTGGTGTGGGCTTTGAATTTCGGCTTGTAGGACTAAACCCAAAGAGTGGAAGATGATTAGCGTGTAGTCAGAGATGGTATTGCTATGCTCTTTCTTTTATTTGAAGATAAGTATGGTTAATGCTTTAGCTGTGAGGGCCACTTGCGTTTGGTTTGTTTTTGGTTTTTTTTTTCTTCCTTCCAATGTGTGTCTTGAATAACTGTATTAATAGGAATTTTAAAAGTTCTGCCACTAGAAATTACAGTAGTAATTTTCTAAGCTTGTACCTCAAGTGTTTGAGGTTTGCACCAAGAGAAATAGGTGTTTGCATTGGGGGGTCTTACTAGAAGAAAAACTGAAAATAGAAGTTTTCAGATGACACTGTCTGAAGGAGTTCTTGTAAAGAACTGGCATTTTATTTTACTGTTGCAGCAGTCTAGAAGAATTGAAAAGAAGCTGTATTAGGTTATACAATGAGGAAAAAAATTCAAAATACCGTGATCCCTTTCAATCTTGACAAATCCATTAAAGCTCTGTCTGTGCTGGTTTGTGTTGCCAGGTTGTGCCGTCTGAAGAAGAAAGCTCAGGCTGAAGCAAATGCAACCTCTATCAGTAACCTCTTGCCATTCATGGAGTATGAAGTGCATACACAACTGATGAACAAACTCAAGCTGAGAGGAATGAATGCCCTCTTTGGGCTGAGAATTCAGATCACTGTGGGGGAAAATATGCTGATGGGCTTGGCAGTAAGTACAGTTGGAATCCTGGGATTCTTTTGCTTTCTTACAGTATTTTTTCAGGAAGGGCATGCAGGTGTTGTGGGATTTGGAGTAACCAGACATATTAAAACGTCATTTTAAGAGCAAGCGGTCTTAATTGTAAAATCAGGACAGACTTGTCTTTCATAACCAGCAGAAGAAGATTCAAATCTCTTGAAAATGGTAGAAGACAAGATGATTAGAAAGGGGATGAGACGAAAAGAAACTTAAAACAATTTGATGGCACAAATTTTAGAAGAATGGTGGTATTCTTTAAATGCCCTGTCAGAGATCCCTGTTCCTCAAATTGAATTGCAGTTCCATGACAAATAAGGTCAGTTAAGTATCTCAGTAAATCTTTTGGTTATTTGGCAACAAGTGGAAGGTCTGTTGCCTCTTCTTTGATGGAACTGAAGAAATAAATGATAGATTTGAAGTGTCTTAGAGAAAGTCAAGAAATGTTCATTAACAACATTTTCTAACCCTATTCTGTCATACTAGGTTAGAATAGTGAAATATGCTGCATCTTCCTGCATCAGAGGGTGCTTGGGTAATGCTGGCTGTCATCTTTTGTCTTTCATGATCTATTTCCTGTGAATAGAAATCAGGTTGTCACAACCTCAGTGATGCTGTAAATGGTTTGGCCAAGTTTTAAATTTTCAAAAACAGAAAAAACTATTTGCTTATGCAAAACATACTGAGGCAGAGGCTTTAATTTTTACTTTGTTTGGAATTTTTAGGCACGATTAAGAGTCCACCATGAAAAATGAGAAGGAGGGAGTTTTTTAAAAGAATAGTGAAGTTTTTCGTAAGTGAACAGAAGAGATAGATCCATTTATTTATTTGCAAGAGATGATGCCGTAATTTGCATGTTACAATCCTGTTTTAGCATAAGCATTATGGAAAACTTTATATGAAAATATTAGGAATTCATGCTTATATAATTGTCTTTTTCTTCGTGACTTTTTAAAAGTCTGCAACAGGTGTGTATTTAGCAGCTTTGCCAACACCTGGGGGTATTCAGATTGCTGGGAAGACTCCAAATGATAGCACCTATGAGCAGCACATATCCCATATGCAAAAGAAAATAAATGATACAATAGCAAAAAACAAGGAACTTTATGAGATTAATCCTCCAGTAAGTAAATCTTTTATTCTTAAAAATAAAACATTCTGAATCAAATATATACACTGTATATCCACTTTTTCTTACTGAGACATTCAGAACATAAGTTTATTTATGAATAGAGACACAGACTTTTTTCACTGTGTTTTGGAAAGCTGCTGGAATTTTCAGATCTCTTTAGCCATATAGCCACATCAGTTTGGTCTTATTCAGATATATTTCTCAGCAGAATAATTTTCAGAATGACCTGGTTCTTAGAATTGTTAACAAATTGTGTAGAGTTGAAATTATTTTAAAGCTGTACAGAATATCTGTTAATTCTTACATTCTTTTTAGGAGCTACCTGAAGAAATCATTGGATCTCCCATTCCAGAGCCAAGACAACGTTCCAGGCTATTGAGATCTCAGTCAGAAAGCTCTGATGAAGTTACAGAGCTTGACCTTTCACATGGGAAAAAGGATGCTTTTGTCTTGGAGGTGATAAACATTTTCATTACTCATGTTCCTACTTTTCTTCTCCTGAAATTATATTTAAAAAAAAACAAACTCTTACTCATCTCCAAGAACAGTTCCTAAATTGTATATGATTTTTTCCCTTTTATATCAATAGAAAAAGTGAAGTATTAGATTTTGCTTTGTCTCTCTTTTTCTTCTTCTATTTGCTTAAAGCACAGCTTAATTATGTCTACACACAATATCTGAAAAACAATTGCCCTGCTGTTCATGAACATGTAGCAATCTCTAGAATAATAATTAAGAGCTGTTAAGAAATGTCCTTCTGCCTGCTTCAAGCAGCAGATCAGACTAATCAAAAACTTAAGATCTATTTTTATAAACACTGAGATTCTGTATTGCCACACTTTATATTTAGCAAAGAAAAAGATTGTTTCTTCCTGTTTCAAAGCTCTTACTGTTGTAGTTGAACATTCAGAATTATTAGTTTCCAGAATGGGTTGTATTCAAAGCACTCAAAAAACTGCATGTGCCAAGAGAGCACATAAAAGATTTTTCTGAATTTCAGCTATTGCTTTTCACAATTTAAGAATTCACAACTTCTGACAATACCTTCCAGTTCTTTCTACAGCTGCAACTAGAAAGAAAACCACCTATAGATAAAGTGCATAGATTTCTTTTAGCTCTGTATTCACTAAAATTCAAAGATGTGATTGAACATTGTCCATTTTGAAGTCTTTAATACTCCAGCAGGTATTAAAGAATGGCTGGAGTTTTGGTCATCCTGTAGTACAAATACCTATCACTGACTAAAAACTACTTTAAAATACAGCCTGTAATTTAAGACTTTGTTAATCTTCACAAATCACCATCTTCATAGACAATAATCTGGAAGATAGGTTGTAGACGGGGAGAATGAGGGAGCACTGTAACAGCAGTTTGTTTCAAAACAGAGGTATGAAAGGAGAGTAAAAAAATAACAGGTTGGGGGAGGTTGGGATAATAAATTTAGATTGGTTGGTGCTTCTGCAAAAAGGGTTGAATACCTATGCAAAAACAGGGGATTTTGTAAGGCATTTATATAAAAAAAAGGACTTTGTATCTGAGGAATCACTTAATACTGTCTTTTTTGAGAAATTGGCTATTTGATTGATGATTAATTGGATATCGGAAACAATATTACAGAAGATTTAGTTAAACTCCTGACTCAGCTTCCAAGAGTAAAATCATTGTTCAGTGGAGCTATGTAAGAAAAAGTAGTAAAAATTTCATTGTGATGAGGATATGCTGAAAGAGGCTGGCAAGGCAGTTATGAGAGGCAAAGATATCTGGGTTGGTTTTGTTTAGTTTTTGGGTTGTTTTTTGAAGGAAAAAAAAGACAACCCCTTTTACATTGAGAGCAAGAAGGAAACATACTACTTGATAGAGAACCCTTCGATACTGGAGTTAAATTATAAACCATTTCTAAAACACTTGATAAGAAAATGTTGGAAGTTAGAGGTAAATTTGGGTATCTTGCAGGTCGGTAAGACAGGATGAATGTAAAGACAACAGAAGTATTTACAGAAGGTAGCAGGGCTCTCAGTCTGATCTAAAACAAGGGTGTTTAAAGCTTGGATGGAATAGAGGTTTTTTGATTCCTTTCTGAAACTTCTTACTGGCACAGCAACATGATTTTCTCAATTATTCCCTTTTCCAGATTGATGATACAGATGCAATGGAAGATGTACATTCTTTGCTGACAGATGTTCCACCACCTTCTGGTATCGTTACAACCATATTTTTCTAATTTATGCTGTAGGCTGCAAAACAACAAAATATGACTAGTTTTATTAAAAATTATTTTTAAAGTTCCAAGAGAACTGACAATATTACTGTTTCTGAAGATTTTTAGACTGAATTACAAATTCGTAGGTTGCAGTTAATGAAAGTAGAATAGAGAACTAATTATTGCCTTGTATCAGTTGTCTTTATGCTATTTATCATTGTATACATATGTCATAGCTTCCCCAACAGAACTCCTGGATCTGGGTATGAGGCAAATGAGTGGTCCATTACACAAAAATTGTCATGCCTCCCTCTTGTCATTGTGAATTTCCCCGTGTTTCTTCTGAGCAAGTCTTAGTTTCCTTCCTAATAACTGGTATCAGTATTAATAATTTTGAGTCGTGTTGAGCTCAGAACTATCCTTGTAATTATCTATTACTATCACCAAATCTTTTATTCCTCACTGATTATCCAATCCTGCTGCAGCTGATTTTATTGCCCTAAATTAAGGCCATCAGCAATCATCTTGTTTCATCCTCTTCTGCATGTAAGTTATAAATGTGTTTGAAGCATAAAATCCAAAATTACAAATGTCTTCGCTGGGAAAATTAAGCATTTTTGTCCATCTTTTTCTAATCTTATATTTACATTTCCTTTGATGATGCTTCATTCTTAGTTTGTTAAAAGAGACCTTGGTGAAGGATCTTTGCAAATGCTTCCTGATGTCTAAAGTACATGGTATCAGTCAGGTGCCTATCGTCTGTGTGCTTGTTGAGAGCTTGTGAGCAGTGACTGTTCCTTAGGAAACTGATGCCAGCTTCTCTGCAGTCTTGTTTGTCCATCTGCCCATGAACTCCCTTTTCTGGAATAGTTGCAATGGATCAGTAATAGAGATACCTGTACTAGGGAAATTAGTAGGACCAGTCACTTTAGCACCATATTACTTGAAGATTAAATGTTCTTCTCTGGTAGTGGAGTAAGTTAAGAGTTCAATGCCAATTAGCTCTGTGACCTTTTGCCTATTCTGTGTTTTATAGGAATCTTTCTTTTTCATTTGCCTTTTTGTTCAGTATCTCCTTCAGACACTTGTTCAAGACAAATAAACAAAGGACTGGTTTTCTGCTATTGTGGAAAGCTCTACTACACTGCTGTAAAAAAAAGAGCATGTTTTCTGCTCTCATGTTATTATTTCTGCATATCCTTTCTAAATCTTACTTGATTCTTCAATAGAATTTCTGCTTTTGATGCTCTGAAATGCAGTCTCTTAATATTAATACCCTCTGCAAGATGCTACACAATTTCTTTTCTAGCTTATTTTGTGCTTTTATATAGGCCCCACCAAACTGGCCTATTTCCTGCTTATTTAACTGTATCTTCAGGCTTTTATAATTGCTGATTTGCTGTTAATAACTTATTTTACTCTGCTGTTTAGTCATTATACTTCTGTTTTTAATTTGCGTTCAGTCACTACAGTGGTTCCTTTACAGCCTTTTCTATACTCTCTGTTAAAGGTTGGCTTTTTAGCTTTTCATATCACACCTTTTAAAAAAATTTCCTCATTTGTGCATAGTTTATCTAATAGAAATAGGCAGAGCAGTTGTGCATTTTGGGTATTGGCCCTTCCTGCAAGAATTCTACACTTGTTTTTTGAATGTTGATCTCATTTGTGGTGTATTATTCAATATTCAAAATCACATTAGGGAAAATACCTGCAAAACCTTTTCACATATGTTTCCTTTACAAGTATTTTTATATTGCAGTGTATAAAATAGACTTTCTCCCAAATATTTTCTTCACAGGTTTTTACAGTTGCAACACAGAAATTATGCCTGGTATAAATAACTGGACACCAGAAATTCAAGTAAGGTTATTCAAAATTGAAACTTTTTGCTAGATTATATTGAAATATGCTGTAGTAATTTAAATGTATATTTTGAAAGATAAATTCAAAGGATACCGTTGAGACAGAAATAAAAGTATTTTGGTAAGAACAGTAGGGTATGAGAACCTGTTTCTTTCTTGGTTTTTTTTAATGCTGTTATGTAACAAAGAACCTAATACAGAAATACGAAAGTAATTACAGTAAATATGAACTTCAAGGTTTTGGCTTTTTAAAAGGTTTGACTAGGTTTGAAGCCCCTTATAGGGAAACAGATTATTGACTGTGTTGCTTAGCTCACATATTTTGTTCGTTAGTTAACATATGTGTTAACATACTTTACATTATTTCCCTTCTTTATGAATTTGCATTTAAGACACTGGATAAAATAGACTGGCATATGTTGGCAAAAAAATAAACATGTTTGTTTCTAATTCAGATGTTCACAGCAGTAAGAGTGTCCAGATTAAGCAACATTAACCCAACAAATCAAACACTCAATAAGAACTTTAATGATCTTTGTGAGAATCTGTTGAAGGTAAGAATCTTATTTCAAATACATTTTTAGGTGTTCAAATGGAAGCCAAGTAAAATTCAGCTATACTGGAAGTAACATGTGCCTCATAATTTTGAAAATAGACTGCAAAGTGTATGTAATTAGTTTATGAGTTGCTATAAAGATAGGTTCAGCCTTTTTTAGTATATTAGGAATTTCAAAAGCTTTTGGAATCTGAGGGAGTCCTTTGACTGGCAGTGTACTCTAGAAATAGAAAGACAGCTCCACAGTAGATTGCATTCTGTCTTGACTTTTCACACATGTAATTCTTCTTCAAGAAAAAATTAATATCCTTAGATGACTTCTACTATGAAAAGAGTTTTGATCGTTAATTTCTCTGAGATAAACCACACTTTCTTTTTTTCTGAGTAACACAAAATATCATGTCTTCAACAGAGTTTGTATTTTAAACTCCGGTCTATGATTCCCTGCTGTCTTTGCCATGTAAACTTTACAGTTGCTCTACCAGAGGATGAATTAGTTCAGGTAAGTGAATTGCTGCTTTTAACTTCCAACACATAGGCATGGCTCTAGTTAGAATTTGTTGCTCGGGGTAAACTGGGCTAGGATTTGATTCACTGTCTGGTGAATTCTTAGATCTTTTTTTTCCCTGTTCTGTTTCTATGCAAAGAACTGCTTGCTTGCAAAATTATTTTTCAGATTGCACAAGCGATCAGCTTACCTAATACGCCAAATATTTCTGATTTGCAGATTGCAGTCACAGCTGTTGCCATTACATATGACAAAAACCAAGCACTACAAGCCAATAAAGCACCTACAGAAAAATCACAGCAAAGAGGTAAATATTGTGAGGCATCTTTCCTTTTTTATGCCCAGTGCCTAACGAGTCTGGATTTTAATTTCAGTTACATATACAGATCACTGACCACAGAATATTCTAAGTTGAAAGGGACCCACAAGGATCATCAAGTCTAAATATACATATTTTTTGCAGGAAGGTTCTTTCAACACATAGAGGTTTTTTAGAGTTCACGTACTTGACCTCCAGCAGGATGACTTACTTATCAAGTATTAACTATTTATTTTACATAATCGACATATTTATAGTACTTTCTTATTCTATCTATGATACTACTTTGATTATTTTTCTCTAAAAGGTTGGTGTAACAGATGATATTTCTGTTGTATTTTGGAACATGAGGTGTAAATCATCAGAGAATACTTATTCTTACAAGTAAAAATGTTGTCCGTACTTCAAGAAGGCAGAGAATAAATTATTCATAATACTTTTTAAAGAAAACCCAACCTCCTTAAAATCCTTAAGCAGATCATTAAGTAATGGTTTTGGAGCTCAGTGAAGCACATAGAGGGAATGAAAGAGACTACTGTGATCTGCATACGTTACCTTGCTAATGAACTACCATCTTATGCTACAAATGTATGTTTGCAGTCTGGAAGAGGGAATTCAGACAGAACTCTGAGGATACTCAATTCTTCAGAGTGGAATTAGGTAGTAGAACAGAGCCCTGTGTTTCTAAAACATTAGTTATGGTTGACTTCTTTAATAGTAACAGTAAAGTGTTTTCTTTCATGTGAAATAAGTGTTAATTTTTATTACTTAGTAGCTGACTTAGATCCAACTGCAGAATCAAATTTAAGATGCATGAATGGACTTTATTTTTTCCTAAAAACTCCAAATCCTTTTCAGTGGAACACAAGTTCTGTTCAGTGTTGCAGCTGGATGTGTTGTCACACACCTCTTTCTGCAGAACTGCATCACTTTATGCACATGGCTGAAAATACCTGTTCAAGTCAGGTCTGACTAAATTGACTCTGCTTGTAATTACTGGCAAATCTTATTTTGGGGGTTAATTATCAATTGGCCATGTTTTCTTTGTTGAAGCATCTACAGACAATGAAGAACAGCTACAATTTCCCTTGGAGCTTTGCTCTGATCCCCTTTCTTCTCAACCATTCTCTCCAGCTAAAGGTCAGTTAAGGGGAAGAATGTTAAACTGATGTTTTTTGAGTTCTGCTCTTTCATGGTTGCAGAGGCTTTAAAGTATTTGTACTTTCACAGGCTTTAAATGTGCTTTGCTGCCTAAGCATAATGGATGTATTTACTCATAACATCAAATTTTTTTGAGAGTCACAGAAGATGGCTTGGGCTAATCATTCTGTCTGTATTTCCTGTAGTAGTTCTGTCTTTGCATTTAGAATATTGAAGATGCTGCAAACCACTGGGTGTTGGGTGTCATTTGACATAATTACAAATTACCTAATAATTAGGCTTGTCTCATACTGTAAATGGCCCATATAAAATACCTCCATGTTTTCTCAGCCTCACATAATAATCTCATTGTTTTCATGATGGAAAATACTTTATCTGCCAAATATTGCTTGCGTGCAGATTTCCTTTAACTGAAAGGAGCCTAAACTTATATAGTAAATAATCTGTACAGTGCAGCACGTTGTAGCTGTTAAACAGCTGCTTTATTTTACCTGAGATAGAGCTGCATTTCAGGAATGGTTGTTACAGTTCTTCTATGATTGCATTAAAAATTCAGTTCATTGAAATCAGCTTTCTTTAATTCCTTCTCCCTTGTTGGATTATCTACCAAAATGGTTACTGAGAGTAAATTAAATATCTGGGAATTACTGTAAATGTTTGAGCTCCCTTTTTTGCCTGTTACATCAGTTGTGTAAAGAAGGATGCCTACCACACTTACTTGTATTTTCAGCGGCCAGATTCATTTCAGCAAAAGTATTCTTATTGGTTTTTTTTTTTTTTAAATGCTTAACTTTTAATTTGCTACATTTTTTTATTTTCAAAAAGAGAAGCTATCCAGAAATTTCTGCTGATGTCTCTCTACCCATTACTGGACTAAGCTCCCTGTGTGCTGGGCACTGACCAGTGGAGGGCAGCCTGTTCCCATGTATCCCTTTTCCTGATGTTCTCCACATTCCATATCATGCTGGAGACAAGAGCCTTTCAGCCAGAAAATTATTCCATCTGTCATTTCTTCACAACTTCATTGCAGTTACATTTCCTTAGCAGGTTATTTAATATATTTTTACTTTTCTGTAGGATTGTTGTTTTAAAAATATTTTAAAATATTTGTTTACAATCTTGTTCAGTTATTTAAAAAATAAACATATTAAAACTGCAAGGTAGATTTAGTAAATGAATTATTTATACTAACTCTGTTATCAAAGTACACAGTATACTATATAGAGGGTGGGTTTTTTTCATACTTGACTCTAAAATCTTTTATAAGGTTCATAGAATCATGGGTTAGTTTGAGTTGGAAGGGACCTTAAAGATCATCTCATTCCAACCCCCTGCCCTGGGCAGGGACACCTTCCACCAGACCAGGTTTCTCTGAGCCCCATCCAACCTGGCCTTGAACACTTCCAGGGATGGGGCGGCCACAGTTTCTCTGGGCAACCTGTGCCAGGGCTTCACCATCCTCACAGGGAAGAATTTCTTCCTAATATCCAATCTAAACACACTCTCTGTCAGTGTGAAGCCATTTCCCCTTGTCCTGTCACTCCAGCCCCCTGTAAATAGTCACTCCCATCTTTCTTGGAAGCTGTTGTCCTGTACTACCTGACTCTGCTTAATAGATTATCTGAACTGAATTAATTTTGTTTTATTAGAAGTCCTGGAGGGTGCAAGTTCCCACACAGGTATTCCTGCTGCCCAGAGAGGTGAGTTTCCTTAATTTAACCATCTGCCAGAACAGAATGAGCATTCTTGGGATATTGGTATACCCTTTTTGGATGTGTCTTAATCCAGGAAGTGTTTACTACTTAACTGAGAATGCATGCTCTGGTGTGGCTTAATGATATCCCAATATTTTGATGTGGTTTTTAATTATAAAAGTTAGATTTGTAAATAATAACAGCCTCTCTGTCAGATACATTGATATAATTTTATCTGACAGAAAATTAGTCCTTGGGAAGAGAGCTGTTTTGCCTGTGTTAATTTGAAGTTAGCATGTGTTCCTCTCGTTTCTTCAGGATAATGAAGAAACAGTGTTTGCAACCCCCCCCCTTTTTTTTAAAGATATGCAAACACCCCTGCAACTAATACCAAAAGTCATAGCAGAAACAACTCTTACTTCTTATTGTAATGATAATGGGAGGGGTATTGGAGGGAGGATGTCGGGGCAAGGAAGACTGGTGTTTAAAACAGAGGTGTTGTTTCAGCTTGTGACTCTTATCCTCATCACCAAAGCTTTTTTTTTTCAGTCTGTAGGTTAGTTATTGATAAAGACAGTTGGGAAGTTTATATCCTGATTAGCAGCTCTTTGTAAGGAAAAAAAAAGCAATGAAAATGAAAAAAGGCTTAAATAAAGTTTAAAATGCCATAACTTAAAACCTAAATTGAGTTAAAAAAACCTAATCTAGAGTAAGTCCTTAATGACTGTATTTGCATGTTTTTTCAGTGCTGAAGTCCCACTCAGGCAGTTGGTTCAGAGCTGGGACATCACCAGAAATCGGTACTTTGGTTTGGACAAGTCCAAACCTATCCTGTAACTTTTCCTTTTAAACAGACCTGCAAAAGGATGGTTGTTCTCTCTCAGACACGAATCATTGCTTCCTCAGAAAGGAGCATTGAGATGAGCAAGAGACATCATCCATATATTTTTTTTCTGTTTTTTTTTCTTTTGTTTTTCTGTCTGTGTTTCCAGCAACGTCAGTTGATTACAGTTCCTTTGCAGACAGATGCAACAGCTGGATAGAGCTCATTAAACTGAAAGCTCAGACCATAAGGCGCGGATCAATTAAGACAAGTAGGCGGCTGTTTCTACCACGTTCTGATAATCTGAGACATATCTCTGATTTCCCAGTGGTGACTTAGTGGAGTGCCCTGCCCAGCAGTAGCATTGCAGATCACATGTAGAGTGAATTCCTGAGTGTGAAAACTGCCGACATTGTTCTGTAAGCTCACATAGGGTTAAATGAACTGGTAGCATAAAAAGCAAAATAAAGTCTTGCTGTAATTAGTTCTCCGTCCATGTGTACGCCTACTAATTGTATAACATCCACTGCATGGATGTAGGTGTATGTATGATCTTGGAAAATTGGGGGTGAGAAACAGGAAGCAATCACCAAAGGGACAGTCAAGGCAATGGTCACTAAATTAGCAAGTGGTGAGTTGGTTTTTCGTAGTTCTTTGGCCACAGGTCTGACTATCTTGCTTAAATTAGCAGAGATTAATACCTGTTTTAACGGAAAATGCTGCACTGGAGAAACACAACAACTTTCACACTTCCTATAATTTGTTCCTCCAGCAGAATACGTTTCAAAATGTTGGCACTTTTTTCTTTACCTTCACATTATAACTGATTGTTGTATGTGCAGCTGCTCGCCTCAATGTTTTCCTTTTGCAGGAATGCCACTCTTCCAAATAAATGCCATTTCAGCTTCTTGTCTCCTTTTGCATGCTTTGCATGATGATTTCCTTTCTCACGTATATGGCTGAGCATCACAGGCAGCTGAATGTTGTCACCAAGCTATTTGGAAAACCATAAAGAAGAGGTTTTGTGTTTTGAGGAACAATGATGGATCTTGATAGTTATTTTCTCCTGTTTTTTTCCCGTTTTTCAGCTACTTCCCTTGAAAAAGCAAGTCCATTGGCTGAGGGATACTTACGGCACCGTTCTGTCCCGTCATGCACCAATTCCACTGTCTCAGTTGTTAAGATGACGCCTCTTTCCTTTCTCCCTGGGGCAAAAATAACCAAATATCTCGGGATAATCAATATGTTTTTTATACGAGAAACCACTTCTTTGCGTGAGGTGAGCTGTGTGGCAGGGATTCATTTTAGGTCAGGGAATAATTTTTTGTTAATTTTAAGAATCAGAGATTTGAGTTGAGGTGTGGCACAGCCAGGGAGGAATTTCTGTCGCTTGTGGGAAGGTGCTGAGTGCGGAGCAAGTTCCGTTGTACTGCTCTTGTCATGGAGCACACAAAGCTATTTTGTGTTTGGCACTGTTAGGACGGGGTTACTTAACAATTGCCATTGCTGTTGAATTGGATAGAACACGAAACCAGTGAGTTCTTAAACAGAACTATATGGAAAAAATGGGTCTTTGGCCAACCATGGTAGAAGTTGGGATCATTTGAACCCAAGTTAAATGCTAAAGAAAAAAATAAGCCATCCATTCTTCTTTCATTTAGCAAGTTCAGTGATGAACTTTCACAGTGTATTTGGATTTTAAAATCCTTTGGTTAATATAACATTGCCCATATCATAGATAACGTTATGCTAATTTTAAGCATTGCATTCTGTGCATTCTCTATAACAAAATTTTGTGTGATGAGCATCAAAAATTATACCATGGAGTCCATGACCACACAACCAGCTTAGAGGTGATGTTCAAACCATGATCTCCAGTCTGCATCTTGAAAACAAATAATCCTCTGAGCATGCCAAAGTGCAAGCCATGTTCCTATAATTTTCCTGTCCTTTTGGGAGGGAGCTGCTTTTGGCCACAGAAATAGAGTATACCTCTTGCCTGGTTTGTCAGTGCTGAAGAGTGCTGTTTTTTCCTACACATTGCTAAAATTACAGAGCAGATGTTAATAAAAATTATCAGGCTTCCTGAAAATGGGCTGTGAGTTCTCTAGAGAAACTTGAATCAGACAAACATTTTGCTTGCATCTTGCAAGTTACTTTTAACTTTCCCTTTTAACTTGAGAAATCCATGTGTGAAAAGGACATTGTTTTCAAAAGGATGTCAGAGCAGGGAAATGGTTACAGGACATTTCTGTACTAAGTGCAGATTCTGTAGGTACAAATGCAATAGCTGATAAGCTTTGGTGTCTGTGATAACAGATCTCAACAAGGATAGGTCACTCAATTGTTTGATTCCGCTCCTCCATGAAGCTGGAATGTTGCACAGTCCCTGGGATGCTGTCACTGTGCTCTTTCCAGCACCCAGGGGAGCTAATTTAAATTATTTCAGCTACATAGGCTGAGTCACAAATTACCCTTACTACAGGATTGCCTTGAGTTATAATGGAGTCAGAACAGAGCAATCATTATATCCAATTCCAGCAATGTGGTTCAGATCCTACAAGAAAGTGATTATCAGTATTTGTGTTTCCTTTATGTTTTGCTTGTGGTAGTGCTGAAATATATACCAGAATCAAAATTAAGGGTGATTTTAAGTAAGATTAATCCATTGTTCTTAGGCTTTGCTGTTTACAGGTGGGTGTTTACAATTGTTTTGTTACCTGTTGTCATCCAATGTTGTATTAGGCTTATAATGCATATTTTCCCCCATTAGTTGCTGTACCTTTAAAATACTTGGACAAAATCAAAATTCCATGAGAATTATGAACTTGTATTGAATTTTGATTTTTTGCTGCAGTTGACTTCATTCCTGCTTTATGCTGGGTTTGATAAAATTATACCTGTTCTTTTTCTTTGTAAACTTTCATCTAAGATATGTTTTTTTATGCCTTTATGAGTCTGTTCAGGGTACATTATGCTTTTAGGAATGAGCATAGCCATTAGAAATTCAGCTTAGTTCAATCTCTTCTTCTACCTGCCTCTTCCATTACTTCCAGTGGCACACATACAAACGTGGGAATTTTACTGGTCTTGCCTTTCACTTGAGTTTTGAAATTTTATATGTATTTTGAACCAACTGTGAGCTCTATTTTGATCAGTTTCTTTTCTCAGCATTTTCTGTGGATTTTTATTCCTTTGGTTGGTTGCCTGGTTTGTGTGCAATAGGTTTTTCCCCACAATGTACTTGCTCACATTCTAAGAAAATCCATACTTGGTTGTTTTCCTTCTCCTTTCACATTAATTTGAATTCTTCAGTTTCACACCAAAGAAGTAAAAATGCCCCACAAGCACCATCAAGTCAAAAAAAATTAATGAAATGAGACGACTTGAAGTTCCTTTGGGCTTCCAGGGGAAAATTAAAAAAATAAATAGCTTGAATAGCTCAAGTCTCTGTTCCGTCCCTTGCTTACTTTTTATTTTGAGGGATCATTTCTTTAGTGAGCGTTGAGAACTAATGTCAGTCATTAACATATATGAAGTTGCAGTGATCAAAGGTAATGGTTACTCCTTTCTGCGAATTTCCAAGAACTTCATAGAACCACAGAATGGTTTGGATTGGAAGGGACCCTAAAGACCATCTTGCTCCACTCCCCCTGCCATGGGCAGGGACACCTTCCACTAGACCAGGGTGCTCCAAGCCCCATCCACGGCCTTGGACACTTCCACGGATCCAGGGGAAGCCACAGCTTCTCTGGGTGGGCAACCTGTGCCAGGGCCTCACCACCCTCACAGAGAAGAATTTCTTCCCAATATCCAATCTATACCTGTCAGTTTGAAGCCATTCCCCCTTGCCCTGTTACTCCAGGCCCTTGTAAATAGTCTCTTTCCATCTGATTTGTAACTATGACCCATTAAACTGTGAATGGCTTTTAAGTTCTCCACATCATTTAGGATTTGCTAAATTATTCAGCTGATAAATATGTAAGAGAAGCACTCAGCATCTTGTAGCTAGATGTAATAAAACATGTAATGTATATTTTTTTCCATTCTAGGAGGGTGGCGTCAGTGGTTTCCTCCATGCTTTTATTGCTGAAGTGTTTGCCATGGTGAGAGCTCATGTTGCAGCTCTGGGAGGGAATGCAGTTGTGTCCTACATAATGAAGCAGTGTGTTTTCATGGAGAACCCCAACAAAAATCAGGTACCTTAGGATGTGAAATAACAAGTGCTGTTGTGGTTAGTATGATACAAATATGCATTTTATGTCTTTAAAAATCAGCAGTGCTGTAGAGCCATATCTGCACAACATTTCTTGATATCTCGGGATAATGTTTGAAGAATCCAAGAGTGTTCTTGTATTAACACAAAATTATGAGGATGCTTCATAAATACCCAGATGGGTAAAAGAACTGAGCTTGCTAGAATGAAGTAAATTGCTGGAAATAGTTGCACAGTAGTGCAGAACTTAGTATTTCTGGTGTTCAGTGTAGGATTTCCATCCTAACTCTACATAAAAATACCTGGAGTTGCTAATGTAAAATGCTCCATTTTGTACATAAAGGGACAAACCTTAATTTGTAAAGACAATAACAGAATATTCAGTAAATTAAATTTGTTCAAAACAGTAATGAAAGCCAAGCACAGATATCCAGATATTTCATCTGTGGTGGTCTTCCAAGAATCCATCTGCATGTTTGGTAGCACACAAGTGAGCAGATGGAAAAGAAAATGTGGCACAGGTTGCCTCAACAATAAATTCAAATAATTTATCCTTCTACTGATCTCTGTTGATTTTTCTGTGTGGTTATATCTAGCAGATATAAGTAAACATAAAATATATTATTGTTTAATGTTTGGTAACTAGGTATTGTCTTTTTTTCCAGGCTCAGTGTTTGATAAATGTCAGTGGTGACGCCGTCATCTTTGTCCGTGAATCCGAGCTAGAAGTGCTGCCCGTGCAGCCTTCTACAACTGCTCCTCAGCCGACAAGTTCTGCAGGAGATGTCACAACATGAAGGCAGAACAAGTGAAGTAGTCTCTGCTAAATAAAAAGATTATTTAAAATGTGGGAATGTTTAGGTTTGCATCTTCAAAGTCAGTATCTCTCCGTGACATTAATAGCCAAAATTCAAGACAATCACTTTTTTTTGTTGTCATATAACTTATGTAAGTCAAAGCAGTGAACTGGCAGCAGGTGAAACACTGGTGGGAGAACATGGATTAGAATACCAGGCATCACATGGAACTGTGGAAGGAAAGAAAAATTCTGTTGCATTTTTGAGCTGTTCAGTGGCACCATGATAAGTTGTCATTCAGAACCATTTCTGAGTTTGAGTGTTGTCGGAGCTGATTCTCAGCTCAGGTCAGGGTGGGAGGGAGTTGACTGAGAAGTCTGTGTTGGAAACTTTGATGAACAAGGGAGAGATTTGTGTGCAGGCCAAGAAAACATGGGCTAGACTCTGAAATTCCCTTACATCCTAGAGTGTGAAGAGGAAAAAGCAGTACCAGAAAGTTACAGTTTGAATTTCTGCACATTGAAGTATTTTTTCTTGTTTTGTTGTTGTTTTTATATTTGGGGGGTGGGCGTTTTTGTTTTTTTTTTTTTTAATTATTATTTAAAAGCTGCCAGACCACAATGTTGTGATCCTGGGCATCCCTGTGGGGGAAGCAGTGGGGGTGGGAGGGGAAGAAAAAACAAGAGAACACAACAAAAAGTTCTAGGGTGTGTCTGGTGCTATTAAAAGATGTTCACTTCAGTATTGACAAAGCAGGTCTTTTTATTATTTAGGACTTTGTGAAAGAATTGCCCTGAGGTTCATTTTCTTAAAGGCAGGATCTGTTTCAAGGATGACATAAACAGTCCCCCAAAAATCAGTTGTGTAGAGGTTATTCTGCAGCCTCCTTCCTGTTTAAATGTCTGGCTAATTGGAGATTGATGTATGTGTGTGACAGTGGTTCCTGCAGGTTGCTTTTGTGTTTGAGGTTTTGTTTGGGGTTTTTTGTGGTTTTTATTCTTTTCCAGTGCTGTAGCTGAGAAGTAAGGGTACTGCAAAGACAGGAATTTGTCATTTCCAGTAAATGTCTGAAAGGTGGCGATACTCTATTGTAAAAAAAAAAAAAAAAGCAAACTTTGTTTTGAAGATGCATTCTTACTTAATTCTGACAATATTGTACATGGAACTTGAACAAAGATGTAAACTTGAATGTAAATATTATGTTTAGTGTTGAAATTAAGCAATGGCATGATTATTTGTTAAAACTGATCATTGTAAATTATCATGAAAATCATTCTTGCACAATAAATCTCTTTATAAAATTCACTGTCTTAATATATTTGCATTAGGTAAATATGTAAGCTGGAGGTACTAAATATGTCCTACCCCCATTCTCCTCAGAGGAGTATTTTTCGTATAGAATGTTACAACCTCATCTGTATCCTGGGCTGCATCCAAAGCCCCGTGGGCAGCAGGGGAGGGGGGGGATTTTGCCCCTCTGCCCCGCTCTGGTGAGACCTCCCCTGCAATGCTGCATCCACCGCTGGGGTCTCAGAACAGGAAGGATGTGGAGCTGCTGGAGTGGATCCAGAGGAGGCACCAAGATGATCAGAGGGCTGGAACACCTCTGCTATGAGGAAAAGCTGAGAGAATTGGGATTGTTCACCCTGGAGAAGAGAAGGCCTTGGAGTGACCTCATGATGGCCTTTCAGTGCCTGAAAGGAGCTAGAAGAAAGATGGAGAGGGACTATGTACAAGGGCCTGGAGGGACAGGACAAGAATGGCTTCAAACTGACAGAGAGTAGGTTTAGATTGGATATTGGGGAAGGAATTCCTCCCTGTGAGGGTAATGAGGCCCTGGCACAGGTTGCCCAGGGAAGTTGTGGCTGCCCCATCCCTGGAAGAGTTCAAGGATGGGTTGGATGGGGCTTGGAGCAAGCTGGTCTATGGGAAGGTGTCCACTCCCAACATGCATCCAACAACCCCTGAACGCCCTCCTCAACACCTCCCCTCTCAACAGATGAAATTTGAAAGTCTGTTCCAACTCAAACCATTCTATGATCCTGGAATTCTGATATTTTGGGAGTTAATTATCCTTTGTATTTGAAGCGTTTTAATTTGGGCCTTACCAGAACACATCACTAACGCAGTTAATCATCTTGCTAAATTCTGTAGCTGTTGCAACCAAAGCTGCCATGAATTAATATGCCTGTCAATAGTTGCAGCTCTTTTGATTATTTTGCAAGGCAAATCTTGTTCCCCTTTGACGCTAATGCAGAATGTAAATAACTTCAAAAGGTCTTGGATCTGGCACAAAAAGTTGTTTCCAGTGTAAGTATTCAGCATGAAACATCTGAAGTTGTCGCAGATTGACACTAAGAATCAGGCATGGATGCAGGTTTCATACACATGCTAAGGTCTCGGGCCAACGGGCAAAAAGCTCGGCCCTCGTTTATTCTCACACTTATATACATATGTACAGACAATCAACAATTGGATGAAGAGGTTAAGCTTCTCCAAACTGATAGGATATAAATTCAGTCCATCACCTTCCTCTGCCTCCGGAGAAGGAATGCAAAACAATTCTAAAAATACAGCTTATAAAAGATTCGTTACAAAAACATGGGTATTGTTTATCTTACAACTTATGAGAAAGTTTTTCACTGCTAATGCGACCCAAGCATGCAGTGAAAAACCAGAACAACATGAAGTAGCACAGTAATGTAGCTGGTTTTGATTATTTTTTCTTTTGCAGGGTGGTAGTTGCTTCTATGGAAGCATTAATGCCATCTTTTCATTTCTAGCTGTTTAAATGTCACAGCTTGCTCTAGTGTGTTTTTTTAGACATAGAGGAGCTTTCTCATCCAGAAATCTTAATTCTTCTCCAATTATTATTCCAGAAGTGATAGACACAGTTTTTAACTGTTACTAATTGGGATTTTTCTTAATTGGTCCAGCTGAATAAATGTAACCTGTAGAAAGGTGTACACTTGAGTTTCATTGATGGTCTTTTTTTTTCTTTCCTGTATAAAAAAAGGCATAAGTATGTCGCCTCTGGAGAACAAGGAAGAGCCTCTGCAGATGATGCTGGTGCTGCTTGGTGGTTCCTTCCACACCTTGCTCTAACCACCTCTATTTCAGGAGCTGTGTAGTTCTTCTTAAGCTTGGAGATGGGCAGGAATAAACTTGCCTCGTGTTGCAGTCCACTGAGTTGTGCTTTAGGAATGAATCTTCTGGAATAACCATTTTCTCAACTAAAAGCTTGTTTTCAGAGCTCGTTGGAAAGTCCTCAGTTTGCTTTTTTTTTCCATGTTAGCCTTTGAGTTTGTGAATTATGATGTGCACATGTGAAAGGTGCAAAGTGAGAGCACATATTCCCTAGTGAATGGCGTGGAGTTGATTGTTCCCCTCTTCCCCAGGTGGAATCAAATTTTTTCTTGCTGTTCAGTTGGAATCAAAATTTCCTCAGAAATGAATCCTGAGGGTGTGGTTCACTTTTGTCAGTCTGGAAGACAGCCCTGCACCAAAAGACTTGCTGGGAGGCAGATACATGAAAAGAGCAGCAGAACAGACGCAGGGAATTACAAACAGTTGCAAAGAGTGAGACATCAATGACTGTGAGCTTTTTGGAGAGTTCTCAGTTCCCTTTAGGTGTTCATATAAGGACAGATGGACGTTTTGATGACTGATCTGACTAGCAATTTTTTTTTTACAAGGAACAACTGTGCTGTGGTGGCATCTGCAGGATCTGAAAGTTTCCAATGGCAGGAAAGGACTCTCAGGGTCTTCCCTGGGCTCTCTTCCATGCACAAGCTGGCTTTCTTCCCAAGTGTTTGAGAAGTCAGGTGCATAAACCCTTCATGGTGTGAGAGCAAGCCAGGCTCCTGCTCCTCATTGTACAAACAAGCATTACCCACCAGGTAACACTTCCCATGAGCGACACCTCCAGTGTTTCACAAAATGGCTTAGTGGCATTTCTCCATTTCACAGCTACATTAACTGAGAAGGAGAGGAGAGAATCAATGTGCCAAGGATGTACTGGGGGCTGGGGGAGAAGCTAGTCTTGCTCCAGGCATCGAAACAACATCCTTGTGAGTAGTGTGACAAATGACAATCAGCCAAACACAGATCTGTGTGGCGCTGGGTCTGCATGGGTCATTGCAGGTCATTGCATA
Source organism: Oreocharis arfaki (assembly GCA_013398015.1). Classification (NCBI taxonomy): domain Eukaryota; kingdom Metazoa; phylum Chordata; class Aves; order Passeriformes; family Paramythiidae; genus Oreocharis; species Oreocharis arfaki. Next base: position 64,814 of record VZRR01012887.1, on the reverse strand, counting down.
GGTCATGACCTATGTCATGAACACATCGGAAAAACAGTCTGCACCAATACAGCCAGAGTTAATGATGTACTACTAATAATAATTTACTGTGTGTATCAGTCAATGGGCAAATTGCTGAGTGAAAGGCAGAGTCTATTTTTTTTTTTTGAAACAGGAATAATATCTCAATTCATTTGCACATTTTTTAGCATAAACATGTACACTTATTAAATGACACACATTTATTTTTGTTGCAAAAACATTTCCATTAATGTGTACAGATATTTCTCCTTAAATTGTAGGAAGGAGAGCAGCTGGGGTGATTCCAGTTTTGGCTTCATTTTCTTAAAATCGGATGTTTGCAACACTTCAATCAAGGTGAAGCTTTGCCTGGAAACCTTGTGATTTTTCGAAATGTCAGAGTAATTACAACCTTGTGAGCAGAATATTAACCCTGAAGAGTTCTTAAATTTTGAGGGAGTGCAACAGAGAGCCTGGGAAACTTTGCAGAGATGACATTATCTTGTGGCATGCACTGTAAAAGCCAGAGAAGCAAGTGGAAGCACTTAGAGGCAGAAACCCTTCCTCTTCCCGCCTTCCCTCTCTGCCCAGGCTATCCATGCCTGTCCTCTCCCTGCCAGGCACCTTCCCTTGCTGGGATTATGCCCTGGGCTGCACTTCCCCTTCCTCCTGTCTCTGGAGAGTTTGGTTAACCACAATTAGGCTACAACACATGCACTTACCTTCTGCTTTTCCACAGCACAGGGGAGAGGAATTTGTCATGTTTCCATTGGGAAATGGTGGATTCTGTTCACACCTCTTGCAGGACAGCAGAGTTCTCTGCATTGCAGAGCCATAATTCAATTCCCAATCTTTAATTGAAATTGGTGATCTATTTATCTTTTGGCCTCAGTCCAAGTGCAATTCTCTGTCCCGGTGCTGTTCGCATGAGTGGGAATGGCTGAGAGGAGGTGAAATGAAGAGTTGCTTGTTATTAAATTGTCCTTCCTCTGTGTCTCCTAGTGCTCAGCTCCTGCCCTGGTACTATGAGCTGCAAGCCTCAGCACCAATTCACTCTATCACTTGGAGCTCTGTGTGCAAAGTGATCAGAGCATGCTGGTCTGGAGGGATCTCTTTTTCATGTCAGACACCTGCGAACAGTCACTAAATTGTCACTTCTACTTTACATATGTGTCTTGGTTTGAAAGACAGGTGTCTGCTAAGGAAAGCAGGAGCCTCCCTCCGAATTATTATAACTTTGAAATTAAGGGCCTTTCAGGCAAAGATATGGGAAAAGGAATTTATATGTATAACAAGGCAAAACAACAGTGGCAGTAACAACAAACAGAAGCAGGAGCCCAGCGGCAGCCTCTCTCGGCTGTCAGACACTTTCCCCTTTGGTGCAGTGCCGCTCACAGCCGGCAGGGGCGCTGGTGGCTCCCGGTGAGCAGGGCGGGTGCGATGGTTCCCCCATGGCTGCAGGGGGCGCTCCGGCGCGAGCTTGGCTGCCTCTCTGCACGTGGCGATGGCGGCTCGGGGGCAGGAGAGAGAAAGGGGTTCCCCTCGCGGGGAGCAGCCGGTCTCAGTGCCACTCTGGGTGGCCAGGATAGCTGTAGCACCAACCTCGGAGCAGCAGGCTGGAACAGCAGAGACAAGCAGACCTACGGTGGCAAACACAGTGTAGCAAAAACCCCGAAGTGGTGGCAGGAGCAGCGGGAGGCCGGGCGGACAGAGGTGTCAAGTTAAAGTGTAGCAAAAAACCCGAATCAGCAGCAGAAAACAGCAGGGCTGGGCACTGGCAGCCAGGCTCCCACAAGCAGCCAGGGGACGCTTCCTCCAGAGAGGGGGAGGGGGTGGGGGTCCCTGGCTTCCCTCCAGGGGCCCAAGCCGATGGTGAGGGTCCCTCCCAGTGACCTCGGGTGTAGAAAAGGTCCCAGTTCAATGACTGCTGTTGCAAGCAGAAGCTCACCCTCAGTAAGGAGAAGCAGTGAAGGGCAAAACTCCGCAGTGGCAGTGAATCCTCTGGGCAATAGCGGTCTGGCACCAAAAACACGAAACTGTCTCCACTCTGATCCCGAGAGCAAGGGAGGACTGGGCCCAGCCCCTGACCCCCCCAGCCAAGTCTCTCCGTATTTTAGCCCTTTCCAAGAGAAAACCCCTCCAGCTACCAAGCTAACTCCCCAGCTAAGAGACTACAGCCAACTACACCCCTTCCCCCTCCTGACCACATCTTTTCTCTCTTAAGTACCCATCATTCCCATCTCTTAGGCAACAAATGGGAGAAAAATTCCCTGAGGGAAAGAAAAAAAAAGGAAAAATCCTAGCCTCCAACACATTGCTTTTTACAGTCACCTGTCCTACAAATAAACTGGCACTATTTTAATAATGTAGAGTGGCATCAAATTCAATGAAGTTGTTTACTCATCATAGAGTTTAGACTTGTCAGGAAAATTAATACGCAAACACCAGAGGTTTATGTCCAGAAAGGAGACAGAGGAGTCCCTTTTCTTTATTCGAATAAAGGGAGAGGTCCTGGGGCATTCCCCTGGAGTCTCTCAAATTTTTGGAGGTCGCAGCCTCCTTTTTATCCTATTCTTCCCTAGTTTCCCGACTGCATTTCCCTCTCTCTTTCCCCATTGGCTGAGGTACTCGAGAGGTACAGACTTCCCGGAATGCCTAATATCTAAAAATTCCCTTCTAATGTATGAACCCCCCACCTTGTCAGCAGACCTTTGGTCTGTTTGAAGATGTATATCTCTTTTAATTCATCAATCAATGGAATCCTTCCCATTGTCTTTCTTATCTCATTGTGCTAGTCTTGTCTACCCACAGCTTGTTTGTAAAGACAAGTTCTGCATTCCTCTCAGACTTTAAAAAACTCAAGCAGGCCCCTCTGAAAAAAAGGGGGTTGTACTACAGCAATTGAATCAGTGTCCAAACTAAATGGGAATGTGAAAATAGCCTGGACAGAAATTTGCTCAGATCCCAGCGCAAGCAACAATTCAAATATATGTGCATTGATTTGTCAGGAAAATTAATCCGCAAACACCAGAGGTTTATGTCCAAAAAGGAGACAGAGGAATCCCTTTATATTATTCGAATAAAGGGAGAGGTCTTGGGGCATCCCCTGGAGTCTCTCAAATTTTTGGAGGGCACAGCCTCCTTTTTATCCTATTTTCCCTAGTTTCCCGACCGCATTTCCCTCTCTCTTTCCCCATTGGCTGAGGTACTCGAGAGGTACAGACTTCCCGGAATGCCTAATATCTAAAAATTCCCTTCTAATGTATAACTCCCCAACCTTGTCCGCAGACCTTTGGTATGTTTGAAGATACATATCTCTTTAATTCATCAATCAATGGAATCCTTCCCATTGTCTTTCTTATCTCATAGTGCTAGCCTTGTTTACCCACAGCTTGTTTGTAAAGACAAGTTCTGCATTCCTCTCAGATTTAACCTGATATTCTGCAATAAAACAATTACATTGTCTCATTTAATTTAATGAACCACAAAGTCCTTAGTTTCTGCAATTAAAAAGGTGTATGGGACAAGCAGCTGATCTCTCAAGCACCCTGGCTGTACTTAAGAGACAGATTTGTTAGGAAATGATGTGAGACTTCTCAAAGCAGTTCCCCAAGTCATTAGGAAGTCTGAGAGTAGAGGCTGGGAGTGATTAATGACTTTGGTGGGTTAACCATAGATTGGTTTGATATCAAACAGCTGCTCTGGGGAAGATACCAAGAGCGTGTCATTAATTTCTTTGCAGCTCATTCTGTTACAAACTTGCACAGCCAACTGGTTTAAAATACCTTCTGCAAAGTGAATCAGTGTGCTGGATCCTGTCAGTGTGATCTGTTTGCTTTCTTTAAAGCCCTCTGTGAGTTTTTCTGACAGAATTTAAGAGCATAGCTCAAGCCCAGTGAATGAAACATCAATGTAGATGCTATAGCACAATATAGACCTTCTAAGGAAATATGGGATGCCTTCCCATGGTGGTGGAACACAAGAATGTTAAGGTTCATGTAAAAAGGATATTGCAACTGGACAAATACAAAAAAAGGTGCTTGGGTTTAGTGCCTTGTTTAGTTAGAAGTTTGTTCAAGATGAACAGTGTCACATCTGTAAGAGCTTTAAAGAACTCAGAATAAATATTTTGTGAAAAATTTAAAAGACGGCACTTGAAAAGAGTTTGAGTGTTACTCTTCCTTTATGGAGTACTTCTCCATGGAGTAACACAGGAGCAGTTTTTTCCACTGTCTGCCCAGGTTTCATCTGGGATAGAGTTATCAGTGGGATGGGGCACTGAGTGAGCAGCTGCGTGGTACTCAGTTGCTGGCTGGGGTTAAACCACAACACTGTCTTGTGATGCTACTGGAGAAGGAAAAAAAATATACACTCCAATGACAACCACAGATATTTTTGGCTGGCTAGACATAGATTTAATTCATGTGATTTGCTTGAATGTATAATTATGATATTAATTTTCATCATGTTTCCTAAATACAAATGCAAGTGCAGAAACAGAAGACTGAATTGGCAGCCAATGAAATGCAGTTAACACACAAGAAATATCTCAGACTAAAGTAATTTGCAGATTATGAGAATGGGTGGGAGTGAAGCAGCATGACAAAAGGAAAATATGATATATGGAGATGACAAGAAATCAAATGAAATACAAATTTTACTTCTATGCATTTTACCAGCTACACTTACTTTTCCCCTAAGAAAATCTCATATTATATTAGCCCTGACTACCTTAATGACAAGGAATTCAAATATTTTTGACTGTTCTCTGGCATCATGTCCAAAAAATTCTTCAGTTGCTAAAATGAGGGGACTGAAGGCACTTGAAGCCTCAGAACAGTCAAAATTAGTGAAAAAAAATGCAGTCATGCAAAGGATAGAAGTGTGTATGGCTGGAATGAAGAGGGAAAACACGCATATGCTGATAAAACTTCTGAGTAGTGACATCTGAGCTGTAAATCTTCAAACATCTAGAACAAACTGGAAAATTATGATTTTTGGGATTAAGGAAACTTCTGAAAATTAACTCTTAGTCTTAGATGGATAAGGCAGTAAAATACTCATGAAATCTCTTTTCTTCTTTAGCTTTCCAGTTTATCAAGGGAGGGGATTCTGCCCCTCTGCTCCCCTCTGGTGGAGGTGCACCTCACCTGCAGAGGTGCGCCTCACCTGCAGAGGTGCACCTCACCCGCAGAGCTGCATCCAGCCCTGGGGTCCCAGCACAGGAAGGACATGGAGCTGTTGGACCAAGTGCAGAGGACAGACACCAAGGTGATCAGAGGGCTGGAACAGCTCTGCTGTGAGAATTGGGATTGTTCACCCTGGAGAAGAGGCGGCTTCGGGGTGACCTGATTGTGGCCTTCCAGTACCTGCAGGGAGCCTACAAGATGGAGAGGGACTATTTACAAGCGCCTGGAGTGATAGGAAAAGGAGGAATGGCTTCAAACTGACAGAGAATAAGTTTAGATTACATATTGGGAAGAAATTCTTCCCTGTGAGGATGGTGAAGCCCTGGCACAGGTTGCCCAGAGAAACTGTGGCTGCCCCATCCCTGGAAGAGTTCAAGGCCAGGTTGGATGGGGCTCTCAGCAACCTGGTCTGGTGGAAGGTCTCCCTGCCCATGGCAGGGGGGTGGAACTGGATTATGTTAAAGGTCTCTTCCAGCCCAAGCCATTCTGTGATTCTATCAAATATATTTGTGGTATTTCTGGATGTACACAGTCATGAACATAAATGAGCAGTGCAAACATATTTGTGCTGTGGGAATTCCTACCTAAAGATGCAAACATGCGCATCTGATTTCATGGGGTTTCAACTGTTGAAAAATTCTAGTTTATGCTTGGAGGTGACCCAGCAAAAGTCGAGAGGCACAACTGGAGGGCTTGGAGAGAAACAAGGACAAAACCTGCTGCTCCTGAAAACCAGGTTACAGAATTGAAGACACTGGAAATCAAACTCTGGTCTGATACAGAGGTAACACAGAAGCCAATAAAACAGCGAGTCGCTGATATCATGGTAATTATGTTGTTTTTGAAATATTTAAACTTATGCTTGGGTTAATTCCCAATCCTATAAGAAAATTGTGTTAATGTGAATTGGTTAGGACACTATTGTACAGTGCTCAAATGCTCCTAAGTTAACAATCAGGGGAAAAAAAATCTTCACAGACACAATGAAAATCAACTTAAACTCTAAAAACTCCCTATTTTTTTTCCACACTGTGACAAATGTTTCAGTTCCATGTGAAATTAGGTAATACACTTGGTAGCAGTTCGTCTAAAAGATCCTTTTTTCATTAGAAGGGATGATGGGTAGTCAGCTCAGAAATGTCTTGCTGAGTTTCTCTAGGTTTAATAAGATCTTCCTATGGTTTTATAAGAGTATTTTAGAGCTACTGAATCATTTGAGTTGTGAGTAATTAACCCCTCTGGAAATCTGACTCCTGAGGGCATCTTATGTTGAATAATCATAAAATTAATCACTGGTATTAGGCATGGGAATATTTTGAACTCATCACCCAAAAATTTGGAGACACTGTTTAGACATACACTGACTGAAAACCCAAGGGATTTACAATCTGTGTCATGCAGGAAATAAAACAGTATTTGAATTAATCTAGACGGCACCCAAGGCAGAACAGCAAAGGCCATAGCTAAATCCTAGGGCTGAAATTTTGCCTGACTGTAGCCCTTATCCATGCTCCAAACCTAGCAATCATAAAGCCTCTGACCCCAATGACAGAACATCCTTTGTTACATCAGTTCTATTCCGATGAAAAGCATCACTTGCAGATTTACCCAGCTGTCCTTCCACATTCATTTCCTCTTCAGCCTCTATTAACAAACTTATCCTCATAAAACTACAAACAGATGCCAACAAAGCTACCAAATTTCTATCTGAGGAGTTATCTGCTTATTCAGCATTTCCAGTTTGGAAAATATGTGGAAGGAAAAGAAATACAAGATGTTTGCAAGACGTTTGTAATTATTGTAACTGCAAAACACAGCACGTTATTTGTTCCAGTAATAGGTCTCAGCAGCAACAGCCTGTCTTCCAGGTCTCAGTTGTGGGAAGTATTTTGACAGCTCAGTCCACAGTGTGGAACTACATGTGGGCAGAGTTGTGTTTTCTTTTTGCTGCTGAAGAGAGACTTTCAAGTTTGCCACAAATCTCAGGCATGTGAGCACATTTTCCTACTAAAATACATCCTTACACCCTCCCTCCCTTCCGAAGGAGGGAAGTTGATATCCACATTGGTGCTTACTAGTATCACCCTCTGGAAATGCTTCCTCTACTCCTGGTGGGACACCACTATGTCAATTACGGCTTCCTGTCAAAGAGCTGTGGCAGCTGGGAATGTAAGATAAAATTCAACTCTGAGCCTGGAGTCAGCGAGCCTCCTCACACCCTTCCATTGCTCAGGCCCCTTTGGATGTAGGCATTGAGCTTGCCTTATGCCTTTCCAGGGGCACAATCCACCCATATCTGGCATCAGCTGCTATAAATCATGACCCCTGGAATGGGGAGAGCACCCTAGCAGCCCATCATGTTGCAATGAAACCTCCCTGACAGACATTTCCCCTCTTGTTTGGGAAGAGAAAGTAGGTGATGATGTGGGCTGAGATCCCGCCCAGGCACCACCCAACCATCACTGCAGGATGTGTGAGACCTCCAGTTTACACTTATAAACTAGAAAAAGAAGCCAAATCTAAACCCAGTTCAAACCTAGAAGAAATTGAAGGCAAGCATATGGAGAATCCAGGGTCAGCTTAGAGAAATCCACCCTCCATCTCTCAAATCATGGGCTCTCTGTTCACTTGGAGTGACAGGCTCCTTCTCTTTTATACTCTGCAGAATCCAGACAGCTTCAGTTTGAGGATTCACAGATAATGTTTTAATTTCCATTTCCCTCTCTGAAGACAATTCTAGAAAGAGATACCCATGTCTTTCTTTGTCTCTCAATTTGTGATTACAGTGACTAAAATAATAGCTTTCACCACAATTTACAGCTTCCTCTTGTCCTGACATGAAGAAGCTTGGTGGTTTCACGTAGTTTGGTTAAATGGCCTACATTTCAAAGCTGTTTCAAAGCACTGCATAGCACTTCACTATGGATTTTTTCCCAGCATTTTTTCAGGAATATCATGTCTGGCTGAAACTTCAAGTCCGCAAAAGTCACCATACTATGCAAGTAAGGACTTTATTTTAATAACTGATTTTTGAATGGCGCTCAATAATGTGTTATCTCAATTCAGACAGTGTATTTTACACAGCAACCTATATTTTGACCCTTCCAGTTCAGCAGAAATCATGTTAATGATGATAGAATTACACCTGCTACCAGGTGACTGATTATTTGCATATCAAAGATTTTGTTCTTTGCTCCATTTCTGATACATTGGCAATTTTCTGTTACCCTCTCAAAAAAATTATTCTTTGTGCAACAGTGTTAAAATATAGCAAACTTATGATGTCAAGTTTCCCACAAAGTGAATAGGCAGGTTAAAAAGTATGTTGAGTCTCCAAATAAAAGAGCTTTGTTGATATTTATCTTCCCAGCGAGTTTATCTTATCTATTAAACTGTCCCACCAGCTGGCTGAATTAATGACATGTGAAACTTCCCTTCTACATGACAGACATCACAGTGTGACATTTGTAAGACAAAGCCATCCATCTCCTGGGTCTCTTCTCAAGAGAGAAAACTGTTATTTCCCTGCCTTTCAAATGGTTTACAGGACTAATCTCAAAACAGAGTGAAAGCACAGCCCCTCAAATCTTTTCAAAGGGATTCACATTTGAATAAGTAACTTGAGAAAAATAAGAATGACAAAGCTCCAGGACTAAGGATGTCTAGAGTCCATGGTGGGATCACATTATTTGACAACAGTGAAAGAGCTGTTGTGGTCTGGGATGCAAAGTATGGCTGAAGTTCAGCAGAGGAATGTGCATGTTGGTCCCTGGTCCTGCATTTTTTAGTTTTTAGTCATGGTGTTGATATCGTCTTTGGGCAAAAACTGCAAATCCCTGTGGGAGGCTGCTTTCCCTTGGAAACCACACTCAGTCACAGGATATTTCTCTCTTCCTTCGCTAGCACTTTGTATTGTCATCCAGAATGAAAAATAATACTCCAGCTGTTTTCAAGTTCATCTGTGTCCTTTGGTGGACAATTTTTGTGCCAAGCCTTGCTTTTATCTTAATTATATTTGTGAAGAGACAGAATAAATTTTTCATTATTGTTTGCCCATTAACCAAACTTTAAATTGTCTGTCTGGGTCCCAATGAAGTGATGCTGCTTAAATTAGGAGGCCATTAAAAAAAAATCATGATAATTTTTAAGCACTTCACTAATATTAGCTGTTGGTGCATCCAGCAGTTTGAACCACAGCTGAATTTCTCCGGAATGTGTGTCCCACAGCACTGCACTAGGCTTGAAGGAGTCTCTGTTACAAATCTAGCTCAGTCATCAGTCAAATCTTTTCAAATCTCTGTCTGTTTTCTCTGTTAAATGGAGATAAGGGTAATGACAACTTTTAAAAATCACTTCTGAGGCCTACTTAAAAATGCAAGGAGGTCCTGGTTCTGGTTCCAGTATGCCAGTGTTGCTGTATGCATATTACTGCTGCACACATATCTCAATCAATACATTTGGAAAGACTGTCATGAGGCCAGTATGTAAATTTTGCCTTCGATGTATGGGTTAATGAAAAATCTGGCTAATGCAAACCTGACACTCAACCCGAGCTCTGCACAGAACTCAGCATTCTGCACTGGTTCTGTGCCTGAGGTCTCCATCTGGCCAGGCTGTTTCATTTCCCATCACTGAAGCCTTGGCTTTTTGCTCAATTTTAAGACAGATTTCCATTTTTACTATGGATGCTGGATCTGGTTTTGCCCATGATCCTGCACCCTTCAGAGCAATAGCTTATGCTCAGGGTCTGAGTGTTTGCCGGAGGAGGCCACTGACAGCCAGAGTATTTGTGAGGCTTCTTTTTAGATGCTTGTCTGTCCAGGCTTTTAGGGTTTCAGCCACCCTTGCTGAAAGTTGTCTTTAAACATATTTCTGCATCCTCTTTTTTTGCTTCTTCCTTTTCTCTATCACCTTTTCCAGGGTGGACAGTTGAACAAATCACATAATCTAGATCCGTTGTTAATTCTCAGCAGCAAAGAGGTCTCCTGATGCCTCACACAAACTCAAGTTTCTCCCTAGTACGAATTAAGGATCATTTGTTATAAGAAGAAAAGATACAGCAACAACATTAACAAGCTTTTTCCTCTCTTCTGCTTTTCTTCTATTCACTTCATCCTGGTCTAGAGGGATTACTTATTGTGAGACCAAATTTGTTATGTCTCCTTCTATATCAGACACAACCTTCTCATGAACAGGATTCTTAACCAACACGAAATTATGAATGATGACTTCGTGACAGCAACTGCTCAAATCGAAACTTCAGCAAATGTCAGACATGAGGTCAGAATCTGTTTGAGTCCCCAAGGAAAAGGAACTGCACTTACAAGGGAAGAGCCTGTTTGCTTCAGAGATGTGCTTGTAGTCTCTGTGCATGTGGGTGTGCATGTTCTATTGTGCCTTTTATATGCATTTTATTTCCTTCATAAATGGTGCATTATTCAATAGGACCTTCCAGCCACAATATCTTTGGCATGACAGTTCTAAGACATAAAGTCATAGAATAGTTTGGGCTGGAAGAGCCTAAAAAATCATTCAGTTCCAACTCTCTGCTGTGGGCAGCGACACCTTCCACTAGACCAGGTTGCTGAGAGCCCCATCCAACCTGGCCTTGAACACTTCCACGGATGGGGCAGCCACAGTTTCTCTGGGCAACCTCTGTCAGGGCCTCACCATCCTCTCAGTAAAGAATTTCTTCTGTAAATCTAACTTAATTTTCCCCCCTTTCAGTCTGAACCCATTCCCACTTGTCCCACCACTACAGTTCCTGATGAAGCGTCCCTCTTCAGCTTCCTTTTAGGCCTTTTCAGATCCTGGAAGGCTGCCATGAGGTCTCCATGCAACCTTCTCTTCTTTAGGCTAAACAAAACTTAATTTATGCTAATCCAGCAAGTCTCTTACCCTTCTGAGTAGCTAGTTTTGTGAGTAAACCCCTTAACTTCAGCACAGCTTGCTCCTGTTAACAGTGAGAACAAACTCAGAGAGTTGCACAGGTAGGAGTTTCACCCAGAATTTCACTGCACTTGCTTATCTTCACCTTACTGGCGCTCCTGCCCATCTGTCCTGCCCATCCATGTCTTTCATGGGTATTTTTACATGCATTAAAACACACTAAAGAGGCATCTTGAAGCAAGTGCTGTAGAACAGAAGTCAGGTCTTTATGGGTTCCCTAGAGATACTGCAATAATGTACAGCAGCAATGGTAAAGTTGTCAAAAATTGCCTGCGTTCCTCCATTTTAAGAGAAAACCTTCTTTCCATGCAAAACCAAAAAGCAAAGTGCCTGTGGCTAATGCCTTGATACATTCCTTATCACTTGCTCCTACATGTTTTCACTCATTCTTGTTCCGTCTTTTTACCAGACAACATCACTGTTTGCATAAAAAGATGTTTTGAAAGTCCTTTCAACACTGCTAGTAAAAGAGGTTCTCTGTTTTAGAAAATGAGCTCTGCCTTTCATCAGTAAATCATCTCCCCCCATTTTATGCTTCATTCTTGTGCATTCTGACTCCTCTCTGCAGCTGGAAGGATGACTGTAGATGTTGTCACAGTAATGATACTATTACAGCATGACAGCTGAGGGGAAAAACACGTGGCAAAACTGGTAATTTTTTTTCAGAGGATAACTGGTACAAGCCAGGTAAAAACTGAATAGCTTTTGGACACCATGACTTTGCAGGAATTAATTTGATATTATAGCTGCAATTCTCCCCTCCAACAGGATTATATAAAACTGTCTGCCAAATTAGGGGCTTAAAATGCTTTATCAATGAGAATACACATTTGTCAGTGGTTTCAACAGAGCTGCAGAGTAAATTCGGATATAGGGAGAGGCATAATGGGAATTTGCCAACAGTGCAACTGTGCATCCATTCATGGAGTTTACAGTGTTTGTGCTGTTCTTATGGAGGGAGATTCAGATGCCAGTTTCTAGAACTGTATCAACAGAAGGAATTCAGAGAAATCAGCCTGTTCATAGGTGACACCACACAAAAGCTGGTCTACAATAATAGTTCAGACAGGTGATGATTTCTGAATATTTTTGTGTTGTACATTGGGTCAAAAAAAATGTACCAAAGCAGCACTGGTTATTTATGGCAATGGGGAATAAGGGCTGGGGTTCCACACAGAATGCCTATGTTCTTTCAAATTCGCTTTCTCTTGGAAAACAAATCCAGTTTTCACATAGACTCTATTAATGGAGCATGAAATACTTGCAGATCAGAGGGCACAGCGCAGAGCAAGGAATTTTAGTCAGGTGATAACTGAATGCATTGGGAAGATAATGGATTTGCCAGGTATATGGCATGGTAACATTTTAATCAACTAAAAGGATGCCATACACTGAAAGCTGATTCTAGTGCAACTCCTCTGCTAAATTTTGCAGAACAGAAAGTGTGTGGGATGCTGAAGTGCAGGGAAATTCCCTGTTATTTTGGAAGTGAGAGAGCTGAAAGAGTGCAAAGACGAGGTACAAGGGGGTGCCTGTAGAAGTACATGATACTCCAAATGAAAGCAGACAAAACATGGATATTTTGAAGGATGTAATTCTATCTTTGCATGTGTTTTGGGCTGTGAGCAAGGGAAAGAAGAAAACCTGGATTCTATCACTTGGGAAAGGTGTTGGCTGAGCAGAACATCCGCTCCACCTGCAGAGGCAGCGGGGGAATGCAACAGGGAACGGAGGGGATCCTGTGGTGCATTTTGGAGGGAAACCGGGAAAATCACAGCACGGTGTTTTCCTTCTGATCTGTGAATAGTCACGCTGTTTCACCTGAGAATTTAAAAGGCATTTTATTCCATGCTGTCACTCGTTGCTTTTCTCTGTGCTGTTTTCTAAAGGCACTTCTCAGGAACAATTTTTTTTTTTTTTTTTTTCTGGCTGCGATGGGCAGACCCTGCCCAGGATACCTGGCCCTTCTGGCTGGGATCTTAATTCGAACCAAGTAATGGAGGTGAAGTTAAACTCACCATCAGTTCTCACTAAAATGGAGTTCAACAGAGTAGAATTATGCCTGAATATCAATTTTCTGCTTTGGTTTAAAGATATGGGTTGTTGATCACTACATCTCTGCATCTTCTCAACAATTGCAAAGTGTTACTGAAGTACTTCAGGCTATTTGTTTGTAAACAAGATTCTTTTTTGGCAGTTTATTCTTACCTCCTGTTTATTCTCCATCTGCAGCTGTTATATCCAGCAGAAAGCAGTGGTGTGCTGCTCTTCAGGGCTCACTGACAGAGGGAAAGGACAGCGACTGATAATGCTGCCTAGAAACAGATTTGACTCCAGAGTAACAGACCTGGCTTTGAGCTTGTCCTGGTGTGTCTGTAACTCCCACCTGTGCAAGAGCAGAACAAGGCCAGGTATTTTCAGCTCCCCATGGCAAGTCAGTGGCAACACAACAAGCACCACCTCATGTCTGTCTTGATCCATGCAGCTTCTTGAGGGTGGTTGGCAGGATACAGTGAAGGAATTACTGCCGTGGCACCAGACAGACCATGGACTGCTATGAAATCAGTGAACAGCCTGGGACCTTCATGCTGAAATAGATTTAGAAAACAAGGGAGGAAAGGTTTAGGAATATCTTACAGGATCACAAATAAAAGATATCCCCAAATCTTGTGTGTATTGGGTGTACTTAACTTAGTTCATTACAAGCAGTTTGGATATTGAAAGAATAAGTAATTCCTACTTTCTCTTGTTCTTTTCCTCTTTCTTGTTTCCAGAGCAATACAGAGCCTCTAGTTTGTCTCTCTTATCAACCAAAGGTGAGCAAAGAGTCAGGATCTAATTTGGGATACAGTTCTGTACATTTCAATCACTTATTTTGTTTTACTTTTAATGGCCCTAGCTAACTATGTTTTGAATTGGTCTCCAGAGACTGAATAGTTCTGTTTGTTTTTAATAGATGTGACTGAACAGATTTTGGTTTATTCTGCTGTTGATAAATACTTTCCTCACCAAAATGAAAATATTTATCTGGCTCTAAATATTTTTTTTTTTCTAGAGGCTAACCAAAATGCCTTGCTCAGCTTCTTTTCCAATTTTTGTCCAGAAAAAAAGCTAAAACACTCCAGACAGCTCTAGCATATCAAATATGAATGAATATTTCCTATGCAATTACATGTTTCTGGCATTTTTATGTTCATTAGACATCATGAAGTTAATGTTCTGTTTGCCAGTGTATATTTCTATACAGCAACACACTGTGAAAGAGAATTTTTTTCCTTCTCTCAAGCACTGAAAGTGCATTGAGATTCCCAAGTTTAATTTTTTACTGAGAACTAAGTATCTGTTGGGATCTCTAGCTGATGGGATCTCTAGCTGAAAACAAACACCCAGCTAGTATTTATAGTTATTTTATTGCTGCCTTATGGCCAGGAGGTACTAAACTAATTGTGTCAAACTTTCTTTTTGATTTCCTTCTTTCACCCAATCCCTTAATTACCACTCAACCCTGAAAGTTGCCCCAAAGTAGCCAAGTCTCCATGTGGTGAAAGTCTGGAAAGCAGCTGGCTACTAACTCACACAAAACTCTTCCTAAGATTATATGGTAGTCTCCAGTGTTTTTCAGTGGGTCTGAAAGGTATGTCTGGAGATGCTGAACACAAATGGATGGTATCAGCCTGGGCTGAATCTGCCTTTTATGCAAGGGACTAGAGACTGGGCTCTGAAACTAGGATCTGCCTCTCAGATACTGAGAGGACCTGAATGTGTCTCCCATGTTTCAGCCTACCTGATTATCACAGAGAAGTGCTTTCCACTGCTGGAGTCACTCTGTTGGCATGAAATGATGACACTGGTGATTTAGGAGGGCTGAGGGCTGTGCATGTGGCACCCTCATCCTGGTATGCAGATGGATTCCCAATGGGAAGCCTGAGCTGGGCATTGCCATAGGTGTGCAAGGTTCATACTGCTGCTCCTTGCTTTGTGGGTGGCTTCTCTACCAACTCTCCCTCACTCTGAGCACTGCAGCAACAACCCCAGAGGGCTGGAACACCCATCAACCACCCCCATTCCAACCCAGGGGTATAACCCTCAGTGTGTTCTCTTCAAAGACCCAACCACACTAGTGGGCAGAGAAAATCATAGAATATCCTGCATTGGAAGAAACCCAAAAGGATCATCAAAATCCAACTCCTGCTCCTGCACAGGACAACCCCAAGAATCCCACCATGTGCCTGAGAGTGTTGTCCAAATGCTTCTTGAACTTCGTTAGGGCTGGTACCATAAGCACTCCCCTGGGGAGCCTGTTACAGTGCCCACCACCATGTGGGTGAAGAACCTTTTCCTAATATCCAACCTAAATCTCCCCTGACACAGGTTCATGTCTTTTCCTCAGGTCTTTTCACTGGTCACCAAGCAGACGAGATCAGCGTTTGCCCCTCTGCTCCCCCTCACAAGGAAGCTGGAAAATAGCTATGAGGTCTCCCTCTCCTCAATCTCCTCTTCTCCTGGCTGAACAGAACAAGTGCCCTCAGCCGCTCCTCCTAAGAGCTGCTGCTTTGGTACTGCTGGCAGTGGCACGCTCTGCTTTTGGGTTTGCCGTGGCCCCGGTTTGCTACATTCTCTCAAAAGCATCTTAACCCACAGATTTTTCTGTGTACTTTTTGCAGGATGTACTTTGTGCGGGATGCATTTTGACTGGACGGGCGCCGTGACCCCGGCCCCGGGGCTCCTGGCTTGAACCCGGGACAGATACGGAGCGCTCGGGGCGGCCCGCGGGGAGTCACGGTGCGGGAAGGGAGGACCGGACGGAGAGGGTCGGCGTCGCCGACACCGTCGGGCAGGAGTCGGTGCCCGCCAGGGCGCGCTGGAGACCGGTACGGCCTCTGCCGGGGAAGAGAGACAGGCGCCGGGAGGGAGGGTGGGTCGGTGGGTGCCGGCGGCGACGCCCGGAGCGGGACCTCCTTCCTCTTCCCCTGCGCTCGGCTCTGCTCGATGCCCGCGGTGAGGCGGAAGCAAGCGTGGCGCCGGAGCAGAGCCCTGCCGCAGCTGAGTCTCCGCTCCCTCCCTCCGCCGGCGGCTGCGGGCCGGCCAGCGGGGCCGGACCACCCCGCGGCCGGGGCGGGGGGGAAATTTACTGGTCGGTCCTCGGCAAGGCAGCGAGCGACCGGCTCCGCAGGAGGCGGAGGGAGGGCGGGGAGCAGCGGAGCATCATGTGGCGGGGAACGCGAGGGACCAAATGACTGTGAGGAAGGGCGGTAGCCGCCACCGCCGCCGAGAGAGGAGCGAGCCGCGGCGCAGCGGCAGCAGCAGCCCCGCTCCCCCCGGCCTGCTCGGCGGCGATGGCGGCGGGCGGCGGCAGGGCTGAGCTGAGCTGAGCTGAGCTGAGCTGAGCTGAGCTGAGCTGAGCCGGGCTCCCCGCCCATGGGCGCCGCATGGCGCGGGCCTGATGTCGGAGCGTGGCCCGGGGCCGCGGCGGCGCTGCGGGAGCAGGAGGAGGATGGCGGGGCTGGCGTGGAAGTGGCCGCGCACCCGCCTGCCCGTGGGCGCCAGTGCCCTGGGTGTCTTCGTCCTCTGCTGGCTCTACGTGTTCCCCGTGTACCGGCTGCCCGACGAGAAGGAAATCGTGCAGGGGGTGCTGCTGCAGCAGGGCAAGGCGTGGAGGAGGAACCAGACTGCGGTCGCCCTATTCAGGTACCGCCGTGCGCGGCCCAAGGGCAGCGGGGACGGGCAGCCGCGCGAATCCGCGGCCCGGAGCCCACCCGAGCTCCCTCCGCACCCCGCCGAGCCCCATACTTGATTCTTTCTTCCCGGACCTTTTTTTTTCCCAGCGGGCGGCAGGCAGGCAGGGTCCTTTCCGCCCAGCAGAACTTTTTTTGGGGAGGCTCCGTTCGCTGGGGCGAGGAGAAGGGGCTCGGCGCGGGAGATGGAGGCTTATCCTCGCAGTGATCCCTTTCCAAGCGGGATGAGGTTTCCGGGGATTGTGGCGGTTGTCCTCACAATGGGATGCTTCTCGCTTCCCGGATATCAGTGGCACCGGCAGCCCCTGTGGCTGCTAACAAAGCCCAGGGCTGCCAGCCCGGCTTCACTCGGTGCTGAGGACTGCCAGTTTGCTGCCAGGAGAAAGCCCAGCTTGTGGAGCTCCCCGGGATGTGCAAGGGAAGGTTTGTGTGGATGTGCATTCGTGTCAGCATGCCCGCTCTGAGCAGCACTTGGAAAGCTCCGCGCTGGTCCTTGAGTCTACGTGGTTTATTATAGAAGCCACGGGAAAAGGCACCTTTTTTCTTCTCTTTGCTTTTGACGTGGCTGGGAAATGGCGATAATCCTTGGGGCCCATTTCACCTTACCCAGCTGTATAGGAGAGGAGAGATGCTACAGCCAGGCTGCCACAACTGAGAGCGGTGGAGAACCGCTCCAGGGAGCGGGAGGAGGATGATTTTTTAAAATCACTCAGCTTTAAAAGTGTGTACAGTGGAGATTTGCATCCCCTCAAAAATTTCTCACATGTTTGGGTAAAATACAGGGAACTGGAAGAGAGGCAGATTTCCCTCCCTTTCCCGGAGGGAAGCTGTTTTTTTTCTCCCTATCCTCTAAGTAGCAAATTAAAGATCAGAGTGAGTGGTAATCAAACTGCCTCCAAAAAAACCCTCTTTAGTAAAATGAATCAGATCCAAAATTCAAGGGACTTATTTTCCTTTTTTGAAATATTTTTGTTTGGTTTAAAGTGGTGTACAGTTTTATTTGAAGTTCTTTGGTACTTTGTGAATGTATTCGCCTTTATCATGAACTGGAGCTGATGTGGTCGCTTAATATCTTGTTTGCTGAGATAACAGAAACTTTACAGTTCTTGAAAGGCACTTTCTTCCATTAGTCCCCAAAGCCTGCAGGAAATCTGAGCAGTGATACGTGATGAGCAGGTGTGTGTTAATATTATCTCATTAGGCAGGCCTGGAAGAAGTCCTCTCTTTAATATAGAACTAGCAATAAGGTACAGATGCAGGATCCCTCTCCTAAAGCACTTTACTGACACTAGAAGCTATATTAATCTTCTTGAATATTAATTGATCTGGATCCTGTGCACCATAGATCCCCATTTTTGGGGGTACATGAATCCAACTTTTTAAAAAATTACGCCACAGGTTATATAGGAAAGAGTTTGGTATATTAGTTGTCATGTTTGTAAACCAAATGTTGTTTAAAGATTGGTAGCGCTGCTGCAGTTTCAGTATACAAAACAGTTTTAGGCCATTTCCACCACATGGTTTAGTAACAAAAACTCTGTGTGGCTTATCAGTTATTCCACTTGCCCATATGTTTTTCTACTCTCTAAGCATAGTGATTATCTCAGGGATGCTACTGAAGAGAGTCTCATGCAATAAAAGGAGCTGTTGTTTCTTGTCTGTGTCTCTTGGTGAGTTGGCTCAGCACTAAATACAATGAGCTTTAAATCAATCTGCTTCAAAAATAAAGTTTTTAAGATAAATTGTATGCTGGAGATTCGTAGTGAGTATAGTAAACTATATTATTCCAACAGTTGTGACGTAGAAATCTATTTTTGCTGCTTAAATTAGCTTCTTTTCATGATGGAAGATTTTGAAGTTGAAGCCCATGTCAGGCAAGCTGCTGTATATTTGAGGTTAACTGAAACTCTTTGCCCTGGTCCTGCTGTCCCTAAGCAAGCTTGCTGTAAAAACTCCAAATTTCACTTTCTGCTGGAAAATTCCAGTGAATGTCAGTCTCTGTTTGAATGGGAAAAGAGGGATAGATCTTCACAGAAAACCTGCATGTGAACTTTCAAGTAATATGGCTTTCCATAATAGTCTGATATTAAGTATGCTTTAATGTATTACTAATAAAATATTATTTAAGAACAGTGTTGATTGCTGTTCTCCGTAGCCTTTCTGCCACGTTCTGGCTAACAAACAGTTTTGGTTTTACTCAGTTTGAGGCATAAATTGGAATTCATCTGTGCTAAAAATCCACATGCAAATATTCATAGTACTGCTTTGTATAGTACAGTGGCATTTGTGGTATTGTATAGCCAGGTTCTTGCTACACAGAGCAAGCACCGGATAGGTTTGGAACTTTCTCCTCCTACAAACTCACTGGACTCCTATTGCTGAAGTAGATGTTGGGTAATTAACTTGATGAAATCATACTTTTCAAACCTCAAGAGGGGCTATCCCCGCCTTGCCTTCTGTACCTGGATCAAGGACAACTTCACTAAGTGACTTAGCAAGGTCAGCAAAATCATCTGGGTAATTTGGGGTAGTTTGGGTTGAACCCTGGCAACCAAGTGCTGGTAGCTCCTCAATCTCCTCTCTGTTCAGCCAGGAACCTTATGGAAAGATCTGACCCCTGTAAACCCTTGTTTATGCAAGATCCCAGACTGGCCTGGTTCTTGTGGAATGATTTGATGAGGGTTTTGTGTTTGCATGAGGATTTTCAGAACTGGTTTTCAAGTATAAATACCTGTATAAATAGCTGTGGATTGCTTTAAATTTCAAGATGCTAGTGGTTCAGGGTAGTCAAACTGTGAAAGCATCTCCTGTCTGACAAATGCTGAATATTCTATCAGATGGTAAAACTGCTTGATTTTGAATTGCGAAGTGGTCAAAATAGGAAGAAGATAGCCATTAGTGGCTCTAATGACAGATATGTCTAATCTGCCTACAGTATAATGGCTTGCCATCCTCTGGGGTGGTTAATGTTATTGAGCCCTAAAAACTGTTTTTACGGATTGCTTAGGGTTTTTTTTAGAGCCTAGTGCTTCTGAGATTATTTAGGCAAAAATGTTTTTGTTGTCGGTTATTTGCTGAAGTAAATTACACACAGTAATACCTTTAGGATGGTTTTATTTAAAAAAAATACTGTAATTCATTAAAGGCAGAACTGGATGTTTCTATTTGCCTTACAAGCTCCATACAACCACAAATCCCAAGCACTGTGTGTTTATATGACACTTCTTTCATTTGTTTGTAGAGGGTGGACCTCCTCTAGGGAGTGAATGTGCTTGTAGGGGGCAGTGGGTTTTGGCCTGTCGGAAGTCCCACTGAAGGGGTTGGATGATGATTAGTGTCTTAAAGGCTCTTCTGGAAGAGATCGGACAATCTGTGCAAGACAACAGAAAGGCTTCCCTTGAGATTTAGCTTGTGTTCTTGCTTCTGCTGCTGCAGTTTTGTGTGATGCTGAAAGGTCACCAGGGATTATTCTGAGGGTGACTTGATTAAACTGGTGGCAGATGTCCCCTGTGAATTCACTGTTCATGACCTGACTCCAATCCAGAGCATGTGCTGCAACTTGTCTTTGCTCTCCAGTGATGTCCCCTCTGACATGGCGAAACTGGCTATGCTCACGCTGGCTGGTGGCTTCTCCACTCCTTTTCATCAGATTTGTCCTCTTGTCCATTTTCCATGGACAGAGCAGAGAAGCTACTGCCCTGAAATCACACAGCAGGGTCGCTGGCTGAACTGGACAGAATATCCGAACTCTGGTGTTTGCAGTATGAATGTGAAAGGACTGTGAAGCCTCTCCTGCTGTTGGCTTCGCCTGCCTTGCAAAAATCCTGCTCTGTTCCTGGTATGCCAGAGTTACAGTTACTCCACTGTAACTTCCTCTGTCAGCTGCTCTCTGCAAGCTGTTCCTGTCTGTACCTGGAGTGCAGTCACACTCCCTGTGCACATCAGTGTTCATTCTGGATTGCTTTAACATAGAGCTAGAATTCCAGGTTGCTTCCCTGGCTGGGTAAGACAGATGCTATTGCTGAGTCAGCAAGGTTTTCCTTAGTTCACATGGCGTTTTTTTCCTTCTCTTTTTATGTCAGCACTGCGAATTACATGAGTGTTGGGATCCTCACCATGCTATTTCAAGGCAAATCTGAGATTAAACTTTGTATTGCTCTGGTTGACTTTAGATAAGAGTTTGGCCCTTCTTAAACAGCTTCATCAGATACAGAATTATTCCTGCTTTCATTAGACTCGTGTGAAGGACAGAGTTAGGAGTAGACCTGGGAGATGCTGGATTAGGTTAGTTCTGCCTCTGTGGCCCAAGAAGCCCTGCCCTGAAAGTAATGGGTACGCCCACATGTTGAGCCAAATCCAGTTAATTTTTCTGTCCTGGGGTAGGTGTTGTTACTGCCTGGCTGTGTTTCCATCAGCATTTTACTTGATTTTGTTGTTGTTGCTGTTGTATTTGCTTCATTGGTGATAAATGGAGTATTTGTAATTTGTGGTTTCCAGCTGGGATGAAAAGTTGTTTTGGTGAAGAAGTACGATTTTGAAGAGCAGGTTAAAGGTGAGAGGAAAGAAATGTTCTTATTCCATGTTATTATTTGGAGGCTGTGATGAAGAAAGCAAGCTGTAGAGAGGTTTGGCTCCATATCTTCGAGGTGGATACCTGAATGACATGAAAACAATGAGAATTAGTTATCTGAGTTAGCTCACAGTGTCTTTGCAGATGAGAGCTGTGCTGGCAAGATAGGAATTGATTTAAATTCCTGAGTTCCACCTACTTCTCTCATCTTTCCTTGACCCCAGGTAGCATTTTCTTATAGGCTTTGGTTCCCAATCTTAATGAAACAGACTGTCGAGATCCGTAGTATCTTGCAAAGTGTTGGATTGCTGCTTTCCTTTGGATTTGTAAAAACTCCAGACTGCCAGTATTAATGGGAGGATGTAGCCAGCTCCCTGAGGCTCTTTTCTTGTTAGCTGGGAGCAGCTGAAGGCCCACAGCCAGGCACTGGGGAACAGGAGGAACAGAGACTTTGTTGGAATTTAGGTTACCCAGCTGGGGCCCCAGAAGTCTGGTATGTACATACACAGACACTGCTGGATGTATGTATTTTGTCATCTATGTTTTCCCTTTCTTTGATGTGCAGTGGATGGAATGGGCACTGACTCATCCATACAATGTAGCAACGAGTGATTTATTCCTCTAGTTGTTATTTTCATCTTCAGAGCAGCCAAGAGTGTTACTCCCATTTGACGTGTGTTCAATGACATATATGAAAATTCCTATTTTGAGGCTAGTCCCTAGTACGAAAATGCATGGAAAATGAATTGTCTTTTTTCTTTTAGAAATTGTTTTTCTGCAGTGTGGAGGAACCTCACTGAAATGAGGAAGCTGTTCAGACTGCAGTCTTCTGTTGTTCCAGTTTTCTGAGCACCAAAAAATACTTAAATTTTAAATCCCTGGATATACATTAATTTTTTTCTGTATGCTGCCTGGGGTTCTCAAAATGCAAGGAAATTCCTCCTAATGCTGAATCATTTTAAGATAGCTGCATGCAGTTAAATTCTGACTGAAGCGCATTAATCCAAACTAAGTAGCGTTTGTAAACCTCAGTGTAGATTCAGGTTTTGTCATGTCACAATTTTTACATACAGAAGAGCAGAGAGTCTTTTCCCAGGTCTTGGAATTCAGTCTGATTAGATAAACAGCAGGTGGAGTGGGACAAGGCACTGATAAGTCCCTGGACCCTGGCAAAGCGTTTTTTCTGTAAAGTAATTGCTACAGAAGCTCTGAGCTTCATGAAGAAGCTGTGCCTGTTACCTTGACCTTAGTGGTATTTGAAATTTTTAACGAGGTGAATTACATAGTGGAGAACTAAATCCCAGCTTTCTGGATTTAGTGACCAGGATTCTGGAGGTCAATTTCCTGCTGCTCCATTCAGGATAAAGGTGAAAGTTGTGAAATTGGATTGTTATATAATATTTTTATGGCTAGCAGAATGTTGTGGGTGTTTTGTTGTTATTGCATTAAATCAACAGACTTTTATTTTGACTTCTCCTGTTTCATTTGCTGGAAAATGCCCTCTTGAATTTCTTGTTTTAGAGATTCTCTCTTCAAATGGAGATGTGGCTACAGTGAGGCTTTTAAAGCTGCTGGGAACAGCTGAATAGAAATGGTTAACTTTTTTTTGTCTTCCATGTTTGCTGAGAACATCCTGAATATTTCCTGAACAACCATTGTGTTTATATTTTTTCCTTCTTTTTTTCCTCTCCACATCTTCTTCAGCCTATTCCCATTCTTAAGCTGCTTGATGCCTTCCTCAGCTTTGAGGGGAGCCCCAGACTATTTGAGTGGCTCCTTATATAATTATCCAATTAACATTCACAGCAGTGATACAAAGAACTTGTGTGAAATTATTTCCTCCTTTATCTCCTTCCCCATCTGAACTAACAATCACCTTCTCCAGAGTCTTGCAACTCCCGCTGATGCTCAGGGCATCTATTGTTTTGCATCCTTGATGTTCCAGTTATTGGCTATCAGGCTTTCCAGGTAAACTGCAGACTTTGCCTTCATGTTTTAGCAAGATAAAGGCTTTATGTATCAGGTTGCCTCTGCTCTGAGGGAGCACCTCCAGCTTTAATTTAAAAGGTGCTATATAGCTATCCTATATATTAAGGAGTGCTGCTAAAACAGATCATCAGCCATTTTCCTTGCTTTCTTGTGGGAAAAACTTGCTCTGCATATTTCTGGAATGCCAGGAGTGGCTGTTGCTGTAATAGAGAAATAACAGCTTTGTATTTCCTGTCAGAGATGAAAGATAGACAAAACATTTTTTTTCCCCCAGTGAAAAGATTTTGATATTTTCCGATGTGGTCCATCTTGGCCAAATGTCAGTTCTGGGAATTCTATTTCATCTGCCTCAATGTTTGGAGGTTCCCTCATTCTGCTGATGCTGTTGGTCCTGCAGTGTGGTGTGTCCCAGGGCAGGGTGATGAGGGACCTACTGCTGTAGCTAGTACTCAGAAGTGCCAAAAGAGTTGAGGAAACCAGTCCAAAAAGCTGGAAATGTGCAGTGAGGGGGTGATGCTGAACCCAAAGCTCTCTGTTTGATGCCTGCCTTTCTCAGTGAGTCAGTAAGATTTAGGCCTAATGGTAAATGGGATGAAGACTATCAGGTTACTCATCTAGGCTTCAATCCTCCTACTTTTAACTGCCAGAGGACACTGGATTTTGGTTCCCCGTATACTTCTACACAGCAAAGGAAGCAGAGTTATAAGGGGAATTAAGGATCTTGTAATTGAACTTCAGGTCTAGGTCACCACTGGAGTTGGTTGGGAATTCTGTGAATAATTATCACTGTCCAAAAATTATTGTTTTTACAGTGCCATAAGCTTGCAGAGAGACATTCTGTGCTCTGAAGGATTTTCCTTCCAAGAATGTGTGCAGTGAGATCCCAGCTATGCAGATTAGGAATTTTGGTTAATGGGGTGGGTTTTCCACCTGTTAGTGCAGTTTTTAATATGAAGGAATACCTGGGCAAGTGACAGGCTGTGGGAATGTTCCCTGGAGGACTGAGCCAATACTCATGCTGAAGGTTTGGTGGGTACTGGCTCTTCCTGCTGCTAGAACCTGGGGGTACCAGCTTACTACTTGTGAAGTGTGCAGTGCTTTTGTTTTAGTTTTTTTTTTTTCTTCTTTCTATTACTTCCATTGAAGCATTTATCTATTTCAGAGGGAATACAAGAGCTCTTTATTCCATACATAGCATTCACTGGAGATATGAATTCCTGTTCTTGGATAGTAACTTACAGTTACTTACAGTATAAAGAATGAATCGTCAGCTACTGGTGAAATTCAGATTCTCTACTTCTGCTCCATCTGTGAGTTCTGTCTCTAGACAACAGTAGCATGTGCTGCAGCAGACATTCCTAATTGGAACGTAGTCTTTAGATTATCCTTGCTCATTGTGGGTGATTTACTGCCATCCACTCAGGCAACATTACCTTCTTATTTGTGTGAGTGAGGTTCAGACTCTTTGCAGTCTCCTATGTTGTGCCATTTACTACTCAATGGCAATGTAAAAAGCATGGCAATAAATCCATATAGGATGTAGCTGTGATATGGGACAGAAAGGAAATGCAATGTTCATGAGGCAGGAGCAGAGGAATGCTGTTGGATCAGGTGAGAATGGGAATAATGAAGTGAACTCTCTGTCTATAGCTTGCTTATAGATCAATTTGAAAAATGATTTTAAGATAAATTCATGCTGTATTTAATTTTTATTTGCTTTTAGACCTCTGTAATTTTTTTATGTAATCAAGAAATGGGTTGAGAAACTTCGGTCTGTGTACATATGTCTGTAAAGTAGACAGCTCACCTGTAAGTTCTCAGAAAGTTTATATACCCACCACTATTCCTTATTTATGTGGAAAGGAGTTTTAAGATTTATCACTGTGATGGTCTTGATTCAGGAGTATGAGGATACCTTTTGCCGAGGACCAGGATTCCGACTGCTTTTATGCTCTGGAGCTCTGGAGCTCAGCAGGCCAGGGGATGTCCACCTGCAAAATTTCGCCTGGCTTGGTGATGCTTACTCCTCTCTCAGAGCAAAGCAGGAAAGGATGCTGAACTATGTATTTTGAAGCTAGGGACACTTAATATGGCTTGGAGAATGCCCACTCTTGTAATGGCTGTGCCAGCTGTTGGAATCAAGTGAATTTGTGACAGTCTTGCTTTCATAGGATAGAAATGGAAAGGAATGTTTCAGTCCCCATAGCTAAAGGAAATGCTTGTAAATGTGAATGGTGGCTTGGCCCCCAAAAGGCAAATTAAAATCCAGTGGGGGTTGTTGTTAGTCAGATGCCTACTTTCTGTGCTTAATCATCATTTTGGGGGCCTGACTCAGAGTTTTTAGGTGCTAGGAATTGCTATACTGAGGATTACATATCAGCCTATAATTAGATGCATTTTTTAACTAAGGAAACTGCAACAGTGAAGGGAATAGGAGAAACAAAACCAATCTGGGCATTCCTTCATAGGTTATATTATTGAACATTTTGCCTTGGCAGCCAGCAAGCATCTAGCACAAACACACTTGCTGAGCCTTATGGACAAATGCTGAACATCTCCAGGTTTATGTATGCCCGGTTGAATGAAGCAGTAAAAGTGCACATGAGATATTTATTCTTTCTATCCTGTTTAAGCCATTGCCTTTAAGTGTATCCAGAAGGGAATGTCAGAGTGTGCAGTTTGAGTTTTCTGATCCAAAAATGGTAACAACAAAGAAGTTAACCTATCATTAGAGAAATCATGTGTTTTGATAGTTCTGTTTAGACAACAGAACAAGTGAAAAACACTTATTTAGTGTAGTTCAGTAAATGCTAATGGGTCCAGCATCTGAGAACATGTTTATTTTTGCCTTGGGTCTTTGATGCTTTCTCTCATTTAAAAAAACCCCCATACAAACAGTTTTGTGCTTCACTTGTCTAACAGGCCATTGCTACTGAAAGTCTTGTACTAAGAAGGTTGAGTTTGTTGTTTTTCGCCACCTAATCTGTGGGAAAATGTTGGTTTTACAAGTTTAGTACAAATTCTGTTTTCTCATGTGCTGCAGAACAGCAGATCTGCATCATGGAGAAAAGCAATTTTCCTCCCTCTGCTGGTGTGGAGGGAAATGGGCTGCTGGGGTTCCAGTGGGGTGTGGGCTCTCTTCTTTGTGGCATAACCAGGAGAACATGTGCAGTGTGCTGTCACTTGAAATCAGGGGTCAACTTAGGTGAATATGAGCTTGCTCAGTACTTCAGAGCTTAATCAGTTATTTTCCAAAGAACTTTTGGCTTAATCATTTGGTTTCAGGTGGTGTCTAAGTGTGGCTCTGCAGTCTGTCTGATGAGAATCTTACTCCTTTCCGTTTAAGATCAATAACTTGTTTTGTCTTAGAGAAATTAAAAAGAAACCCCAAAGTCCTGAGAAGTAAGTTGTTTCCACTCATGAACTGCTGCCAGTGTACAGGTATTTCTCAAACACCTGGAAAACTGCTAAGAACAGATTAGCTTTAAACAAGTTTAAGGAAGAAATAGCCAGGCATTGTCATTTCTTCATCACCTTTTTGGGTCTAAAGTGAATGGGTTGAATATATTGCAGAAGAAGATCTCCCAAAACACGCTGGACGAGTCATTGAGCACATAAACATGATTTTAAAAGTATTTTTAAGCCAACTTTCAGGCAATATTCCTGTCTTAAGACGCCTCATTGCAGGACTGAGTCGGGTGAATGATTCATTTAGTGAATTTTTACTTTTATCCTTACACTGAGTATATATCTTGGTTTAATTCCTCGAAGGATGTTTAGGATTTTTGCTTGCTCTTTTTAGCAGCAGCTTTTAAATGTTGATACCGTAAAAGACCATAAACCTTCAGAAATGTAAATCACAGCAAAAAGGACTCTGGGTCCTCTGGGCTTATGCTTTCCCTGAGCAAGTTGATACACCTCCTCTGAAAAGAGGAGTGGGGAGACACCCTTGGGATTTCTTCCCTCCTTTCCCTGGTCCTGCCCCCGCATCCCTCCCTGCCTGGAAGAGGTGGTTGTGCCTGCTGTCCCTTGGGAGTTTGCAGGTGACATCATAGGCACGACAGCTCCAGAATAACTTGTGCCCTGGTGTTTTGGAAGAGCATTATCTTAATGCTTTGGATCATTTCCAGAACTACCTCAGCTGTCACCAGCAACTCTTCCCACTTCAAAGAGTAATGTGTTCTATAAATAGTGGTGCAAATTAGGCTCTGTTTGTGTCCCAGATCCCTGAACTTACGTCGCCCCCAGCGACAGGACTGTGGAGTGAGAGGCAGCAGGTGCTGCCCCAGTGTCCAGCTTGGACAGGGCAGGGGGCACAGCTTTGACAGCATTTAGTCTTGTCCTGGTTGCTGGCTGCTCTCAGGAATGGGGTACTTTCTTTCATATATTCTTATTATTACTTAAAAACAGACTTTTCTCTTAGGAAAAGTGTCAGAACCCTCTTGCTGGCTGAAAGGAAGGGATTGCAGAATGGAGTACTCCAGAAGGAAAGAAAATGCTCTTGGGAGGGCAGGAGGGAAGGTGGTGAGATGGAGAAGCCTTGGGAGGTTGTAAGGGAGGTGGAAGATTGGTAGGGTTTAACACCATAGAGACAAGGAGTTTGCAGCAGTAGGGGCACTGAAGAAGAAGCATTGAAAGTAGAGAATGAAACAAACATGTGAAGCAGAATAGCAGAGAAAGACCATTGTTAGGAAATTTAAGAACAAGTATGTGGCTAAATCAGAAAGGCAATCAATTAAGGGTAAAACTTTCAGTGAAGTGACAATTTAAGGACTACTCAGTTGGTTAAGCAAGATAACCTAAGGAAGTAACAATTAATTGAAACAATGTGAGGTAAATTATAATATCAGAGAAGAAGTGCAAATTTCAGATGGAAGCAGATCACTTGAGTAAATTGAGGGTCCAGTTTCAATGGCCAGAGGTATAAGAGAGGCCATGAAACCATAAATAGGAGAGGGCATTTGCATGCCACAGGATAGGAGAATCGTTTTGCTCTAGAGATGACTGTTGAAGTGGTGAGATTTGGAAGTGGAGTGATGAAATATGTTGAGTACAGCCCACTCACTGCAGCTATCTCTGGTACCTGTCCTACTTAAGAGCTGTGGTAGGGAAAATGTCCATATGGTTAGCAAAAAGACAGGAAAACAACATTTGTTGCTCTGTTTTTTTCATTCTCTGATTGCATTTTGCCAACTAGACAGTCCACAGGCTTGACGTGTAGTGAACTTTGTTTGCTGAGGGTTAGACTGACCTTTGGGGCACCAACGGCTCAAGCTGAGGGATGATGAATTACAGCAGGCAGTTCTTTGACTTCTCATATCTCAAACTGGGGTTGGTTACTGTGGTTTTGGGGTGAGACTTTAAAACAAAGCTTTGTTCTGTCTGGATGCCATCCACAGCATTTCTGATGAGATGACTTCTCGCTGTATGTTCTAGTAGGATCATACACATTGTTGGCATTAAATGGATGTGTGTATAATGTGTATTTGGAAAGAACTGCAAGCTGAACTGTTCTGGGGATATTCAGCTACTTTAGAACTCCTTGGCCACGTATACTTGACTAGTTTTGGTTCCAAGCTTTGGAACAGCTCTTGGAAGGTGAGGGATTTGTGGGGGCAGACATGGAGCTTCTACACTTCTGGTTGTCAAATGCCAGCATCTTCTCCACAGTGATCTTGCTGTGCAGGAGGCAGAGTGCAAAGCAGTGAAATTTTAGCTCTTGGGTGTTGTCTTTCTCTCTCTTCTGCAGCATTTGCATCATGTAGCTTCTGTCCCAAATACGCCTCCTTCCCAATGGTTGTAGAAATACACCTGTGGGGATCTGCAGGAAATTTGTGAGAGGTGTGCAGCATAAATCAGCTGGTAATGGACTTTCATTGCAATGCATAAAAACACAAAAATGTCTTTAGCAGGACTAATTACTACATCAGGTCCTTTTAGTTTAGTTTCCTATCTCTGTCAAGGCCTGGCACCAAATGCTGCAGAGAAAGTCATGCAATAAATGTAGAAGTAGTATGATCTCCCAAATAAATCAGTGTCTCAGGTTCTTAGCATTTTGAGACTTCATTTAGCCTTCACTGAGTTTAACACCTCATTCCAAATTACTGTTGTTACTTATAAGAACCTTTTATGTTCTTGGTGCTTACATAAACAATCAGTTCCTTCTTAACCTTCATTATGCTTAATTTAGGAAGTGCAGGTGTTCTTGGAATGGTTAGTTCTTGAATATATATGTCTTATTCTTAGATTGCTGCTTAATCACTTTAAAAATGTGTTTCCTCTTCAGCTCATAGACCCTTTTTGTACTAATTCTCTTTTTTATCTGGTTTATCTTTAGATTGTGACATTGTACCAGAGAAGAAAATACCACCATGCTGTTGAAAACTAAATAGGTCGTCTTCAACCCTGTAGAAAACAGTTTAATTACTGTGGAAACTGGATTATTGCTCTCTAAAATTGTTAAGTTGTTGCTTCTAAACTATATTTTTTTCTAAATAATTCACTGCTTAAGTTTCTTGAAGTGAGTAGCATAGACCACCTGGCCACGATTCAGTAGAGCTGTGTAACTCATCATGTATTGTTGAGCTGCAAGGTGAATTTTCAAGATGAATTTGAGGCCTAAAAAGGTGGCAGTTAGACTGCCCAGTTAGTAGATGCTCTCAAAGCAGCTGAATCAGGCCTGGGAGCTCTGAATGTAATGAAAGGCTCAGTCAAAGAAAAAGATAGGTTGAGTTAACTTTTGTGTAGTATACATTCTGTAGATGTGAATGTGGAAAACTTCTTGTGCAGGTCAAGAGACTGACGTTTATTTGCCTGATAGGGCACATTTTTTATTTTTACTCAGTTAGCAGGAGGGAAGACCACAGACTCAGTCAGTTCATTGTGGAGTAAGTCCAGTGCTGCCCCAAGAAGCTGGAAACAAAGGGGTCAGAAAGAGAGAATGTCCTTGGTGGCCATCTCTTCGGGCCAGGGACTGTGGGATTCTTGTTTCCAACATGTTTCCACAGTGTTCCTAAATGATTATGAGTTACTTCCAATTCAAACTGAAGAGTTCAAGCTCAATCGATAAATTAGAGAGTCTGCCACCTTCCTTCCTCACTCCCCTCAGGATCCTGAATGCAGTGTTTCAGTGGTTTTATTGATTATATGTCACCAATCAGTGCTTTCTTGTTAGTGAAGAGTAGATCCAGCTGTAAGCTGACCCATCAATACCTGTACCAAAAATTGTCCCTGACGCACTCCAGAAATCTCCCCTGTTGCTTGCATCACTCTGTGTTGCCCTTCCTATGGGTGTCAGGGGGAGAGATATGAGTCTCCTAGTGGACCCAGAGTTTGTGATCCAGGGATTTCCTTGAGTCTTTTAAAGGAGGTTTCTGTTCCCAGCACTCTGCCTCACTCTTCTGGAATTGAGGATGTGGATTCCTGGGTAGAAGTAAACTCAGGTTGGATACACTAGCCTGAGAGACTACATGGCTGTGAGTTTTATGTCTTGTTTGAAACTACTGGTTTATAAATTCCTCCCTCAGATCTTTTCAGAACCTAGCTCAAGTGTTTTTAATATTTGGATTTCTTTGGATTATGGGTAGTCTGTGAAAACTGGAGCACAGCAGCTAATTAAACTTAGGAATTCAGCAGTACTTCAACCCAAAATAGTTTCCTGTGATATGTGTGGCTGTATATGTCAAACTCTTCAGGCTTGGCTTTTATTTAGAATTTCATAGTGTTGAAATATATATATTTCAGGCATTTCAAGGTGGCGTGTTTTGCTTTGTTTTAGTATGCCAGGCAGCTCCCTAAACAACAGCAACAGGTCTCCTCTTTACTACCTTTACTCTAATGGATCCTGTAGCTGGGTTCTCTCGGAATAAAGAAGTCTATAAAGGATGGGAAACTCAGTCAGAAAGAGGAGAGGGAAGTAAAACTCCAGACTTGATTTCTGCTGGGAACATTTCCTGTAGCCGTTCTGCAGCACTTGGAAGCCCAGGGTTTCCCAGACCCACCCACTCATGCCTGTGCAGGGGAGATGTGATTGTATAGCTGGGGACAGGTCCGACAGATGGCAGAGGCAGGAGAGGTGGATGGAAAAGAAAACATCTTGGCAAAGATGGGTAGGAGTCATAGCATGTATTAATCTCTGTGGTTTGTGTTTGACAGACTTTTAGGAATTCTAATCTCACATGGAGTGTTAGCTTGTTAAAGGCCCCCAGATTGGACAGAGGGGGGAAGTGGGATAAATTACGTTTTCTGCCAGGACTTCAGGCCTATAAGAGCTTAGTACATAAATCACATTTATCCTCTGGGAAGCTGTTTGATTGCTCTGGGTAATGGGGTTTGTGCATTCCTGATTTATTCTCAGCAGCACAGAGCATAGCACAGCAAACTGCTTAGATTAGGATAGACTCAAATGTGCTTACTGTGTCCTGCTCACCTCTTCTTTTTCACTGCCAGCTCTCTGTTTTCTACTTCTGCTTTTTCTTCTGTGCCTGTGCCTCCCCCCCACCAGAACCACTAAACATTGTGGTGTGTTGTGAAACTACCTGTTTGTAGTGAGTGCTGCCAAATATCATTTGCTTAATGATAACGGCAAAACGGCATGCAATGGGTTGAAAGTTGTAAATATGTGATGACCTTGATGGCTGGAGCTGTTTGGATTATATAACATATAATATATAAGGAGTGTTTCAGAGCCCTGACAAGCTGTAGTGGTGCCTGTGAACTTCTGGGAGCTTTGGAAGCGTGAGTTTTGGAAACTCTGCTTCCAGCGCCATGTGAATATTTGTAGTGAAAGGCCAGGTTTATGTTCCCTGATTACACTGGAAAGTTCTTTCTAGTGGGTTGGGAAAAGTTCTGCCAGCTTTTTTTAGGGTCTGGAATAGCTCAGATGATAAGCCTCTGCATGTCCTTTGGAAGCAGCTGTTAAGTAATAGAAATGCGGATTACGTGTTTAGATGAAACAAGGAGTGCTTAGATCCCCGCTGCTTCAGTCTGACCCAGGAAATTCGCAGTGTTTTATACACCCTGGAATCCAAGTGGATAGTTGTGGCGAGCAGTGTATTGGTGCTGTGACTCTCTCCAGAGGGACTTGGCTCAGGTTAGGTTGCCAGTGAAGGAGCAGAGTGACTCAGAAATGAGATGATGTGGGAGGAAAGTCAGAAAGTATCTCGTGGACTCTTCCCCACCTCCTGTTAGAGACTCCTGAGGTTTCTTTGCCATAGTGAGCATTGGACAGAGAGGAGGTTTGAGAATGCTTTAATTAATCGCAAGAGGCATTTTACATAGAGTTGTTAGTAGGTTGGCAGCACTGTTGAGACCAAATGGCAAAAGATTACTTCTCCATCAGCATTTTGTCCTTTCTAATGTGGTGCTAGTGGGAGTAAGGCAGTGTTTGTTACTGAGATATGTTCAGAAAGGAGAAAAAAAAAAAAAAGAAAATCACTTTCCTGGGTGCAAAATGGAGCTTTGACCATCTCAAATCAATTAATACAACACACAGCTGTCACTCAGCCACTGGGAATGGAAGTAGGAGAGTAGCAAGAAGAAATCCTGTAGTCCAGCATTTGCTTCTGCTTTTGTTTTATCATAACAGAGTCCCTGATGATGATCAATAAACTTGATTTTTGGGTTTCACTGGGCCTACAGGAGAGAAAGGTGTGAAGACAAACAGGGTATATGGCCTCATGTTCCTGAAACAGGTGTCTGGAGGTGACTTGCAAAAGCATCTCAGCTGATATTCCCTGTAAGAACAGAGCCATTTCAACCCAGAGCTGTTGAGTCTTACTTCATTTCAGTAAGTAAGTAAAGCGGCAAAAGAGTTCGGCTGTGATGAAGTTCGATATGAGTGCAAGATAGCCATTTAACTTTTTTCTGTGGCTTCACCACAGACTTAAAAAGACTTGGAACTGGAGTTTCTAATAAAAAGAGGTTCCAATTTGGACATGTCTTTCCCTTCTTTTAATCTACTTAGCACCTTTAGCAAAGCGTTTGCGTCGGTAAAGCTGATTTTATAGTACCTAGCACTTGGGCAAGATTTAAAACACAATAGTAAAATTTCAAAAATTAAGCTTTTACCTGCAAATGGGAATTGCAAGTTCAAGGTGGGTTTCAGATAAATGTCTCTATTATAATCTGTGGTAATTTTACCATTCTTGTTCATCTCTTAGAAGCCATCTGTCAGCACACAGAAGGACCACTGAACTCAGTTCAAAAATATCTCTGGATCCTCAGCCAACTGATGGTTAGCTGTTTACAGAAGGGATGTTGGTGGTTGCAGCAGCTAGGGCTGTAAGTGAAGTCCTGTGTCAGTGCTTGGTGAGGCATTAAATCCTGGCTTTCATCCAAAATCAGACTATTACAGCTTAACTGGTGTATAATTCTGGGTGTACAGAAGCAACAAAGAGCACACTGTTTTGTCAATGTCCATTTCAAGGAAGCTAAAGCAAGGCATTATTTGGCATTTACTGGATTATTTTCCCCTTTTCAGTCAGTAGGAAATGTGATGTAACTGGAATCTCAGTCATTGTCCACTCACTTTAAGAAATTTTCCTCCCTGGCGAATTTCATCCAAATTAAACAGAATGATAGAATTCTTAAAGGTAGTGAGTTCCTACCAGTTTAATGAAAAACTGGATAAAAGAGGGAGGTCAAGCCCAAGGTTTCCTATTTTGTTTGGCCTCCTCTTTGGCTGATCAGCTCATCCTGCTGGCTGGCAGGCATCAGATGGATGCTTCCCAACCAGGCAACACTTACTCTACCTCCTAAAAAATTGATAGGTATGAGATGTGGGAAGCAGTTTCTGAGAAATGAGAGGAAAAAGTTTCTCTTCAAAACCGGGCTTCCTTCAGTCTGTTCCTTCAGATTTATTCATCTATCTTTGATGGGTTAAAATTTTTCTCCAGATGTGCACATTCATATGCCTTTGAAATATATTGGTTTTCCATGCCTTTTCCTGTGATACTTTTACATATTCTTGTCTCTGTCACATGTCTAGGCAATGGCTGCCTGGTCACCTACAGTTTTTGCATCAAAAACCACTTGGAGTGACCAGTGCAAGAGTATTCCTTTCCTCTTCATTTCTACTGTCTCTTCTTTTAGAAAATCTGTGTAATGAAGGATTTTTTCCTCCTCTTTCTGTCTAGTTCGCCTTCTATCGAGGGGCATGACTGAATTGATCAAATTAGTAAAAAGCACTCTATGGACTTTCTTGGATTGGAGCATAGGGGCTCTTTTGCAAGGAGCATTACTTACAGAGCTTTTATCTGGGTTGCAGAAGCAGGTGGAGAAGTCACTGTGGTGTGATATTTGACTGCTTAGATCCAGGTGGGACCTATCAACACTCTACATAGTGCAAGCTCAAATGTAGGATTAGAGCTGTTCAATTGATTTTTAGTGAATCTCCTTCTGAAAGAAAGTAGCCACCCTGTGCCCTTGTTGAAGGCAAGTATTTCTCTGTGTTTGTGGTAGCATAAAGCAAGCAGCAATTTCATTGGAAGGAAAGAGGAAAGTGGTGAGAACAAATAATTTTTCCCTCCTGCAGCAGCACCTCATGTAGTGTAACTTTGTGTCTCAGTTGATGGTTCTGGTGTTTTGCGAGACAGCCATTCATTAATTTCACCTCATATCTGTGAAAACTGCTCTTCTGCCAGGTTTATAAGAGTAAAAAAAAAAAAAGGGTAGCACATGTAGCAATTAATCTCCTCCCCTGACCCGCTCCCCTTTGCCTCTGAATTCTCTGTGACACCACCACCCGTCAGTGCAGCTGTGCCAGTTCATCTTTCTGACGCTGTGAAGGGTGAGTGAGCAGAGATGATAAACCATCAGATGGGGCTGCTGGCAATCAGGATCCTTCCATGGGATGCTGTAGACAGGCAGAAGAGCTACAGTCCCTCTCACAGCTCACCTTTGCTGCTGAAGCCTCCATTGACATCTTAGGGCCTGGAGCAGCAGGCCTGGCTTCATGGATTGGAATAAAGCTATCAAATGTAGATGTCTTTATCTATATTTTATCTTGTTCCTTTATTGTCATTAGAGAGGAAGTAGGTATTTAGTCTGCTGAAGCCCACCCTAAAAGGTGTGGTCTCTATGAGGAAGGCTTGGAGTGACCTCAGTTTGCATTTCAAATACTGTAAATGACATGAACCCTCTGACACAGTTGTATTTAGGGGCTGGTGGTGGTGGCATTAGCAGTTCCAGTGGATTTCAGCATTGTTTGAGGTTTCTGGCAGCCACCCAGAAATGATCATTTGAGCTCGTGCTCAGATTCCTCACTTCTCCAGGGAATATGGCTGTTCATTGCAGTTCCCAGGTGAGATGACAAGTCACTACTGCTGTCTCTCCTGCTGTCTCTCCTGGATGTGGTTGAGAATGATACAGACAGCTCAGAGACATCCTGCATTCCAGTAGATCTTACTGCATAAATAATTTTGGTGTCTTTGCTATTGCTAGTCACAATTTGTGGTGGTTTCCTCATAATACAACTCTTTTATACATGTGATATGAGAGTCTTAGAAAAACTTCATCTGACCAAGTCCTAGAATTCATACTCTATAATTCATACCTTATAATTTGTGTTTCAAAGCTTGCAAGCAGGCTTTGTACATAGGAATTTGAAGCAAGTTTGCATGAATCAAAATGTATTTTCTTTGAAAGGAAGTGAACAATTCTGTGTTTCAATAGCTTTTCAGATCAAAGCTGCTCCATATTTAAGTAAAAGAATTGGCAGGAGGAAAGGTAAACTAGAAGCTTGTCAGGTGGTCTGGTAGACTTTTATTCACTCAGTTACAGAATTGTGGAATAGCCTGGGTTGGAACAAACCTTAAAGATTATCTTATTCTACTCCCCTCCCATAAGCAGGGACACCTTCCAGTATCCCAGGTTGCTCAGAGCCCCATCCAACCTGGCCTTGAACTCTTCCAGGGATGGGGCAGACACAGCTGCCCGGGGCATCCTGTGCCAGGGCCTCTCCCACCTCACAAGGAGGAATTTCTTCCTAATATCTAGTCTAAACCTACTCTCTATCAGTTTGAAGCCATTCCTTTTCGTCCTGTCACTCCAGGCCCTTGGAAATAGTCTCTCTTCCTCATTCCTGTAGGCTCGCTTCAGGCACCAGAAGGCCCCAGTTAGGCCACTCCAAAGCCTTCTCTTCTCCAGGCTGAAAAATCCCAATTCTCTCAGCTTTATATCTTGGTTTCTTCTAGTTCACAAACATTGTTCAATCAAAAAGGTAGTCCCTGGTAAATTTTGGCCTCATTTGTATTTCTCCAATCTAAATAGGTATTTCTGCAATCTGTAGGTACAATCAAAATCCAACCCCCCATTTTCTATGACACTTTGAATGTGTCTGGAAGAAAAATGTATCACTCGTATGTTAAAAAAAAACAGAGTTAAACAAAATCAGAGATTAGGATGAGGTGCTCCGATGATTGACAGCTCAGATTTTATCTTCTAGAAAGCAGCAGGGTTTGTTTGTTCAAGGCCAAGGCAGCAAGGATAGGGTAACCATATCATCCCACAGGATGAGAAAACAGTTTTATATTTCTTTTGCAGTCCGGGAAACAGAACTGTGAATTCTACTGTGTGGGTGGCACCAGATCGGTGATTTTAAAATAGGTAATGAAAACCCAAATATTCTCTGGATAAATTAAAGTAGGTAGTGAAAACTGTATTCTCGGGTTAAATAAATTACTTTGTTTCCCTTTTAGGCACCACAAAAAAGCCTGGAAAAAAGTTCTAAAAAGATACTGATGATGCAGAAAAGGTGTAAGTGCTTGATTTTGTAGTTTCCTCCTCAACTATTAATTTGGCTATTTGTAGCAAATTATTGTTAATTTATAGCTTAATTTCTTGCTTTAAAAAGTCACGGCAGCTCTATGGCTAAGCTAGTGAAGATGGTTTGCGTGAATTGTCCTTATTCTGTGGTCTCTGCAATGAAACCTTTTTCCTTTCATGAAGGTTGCAGTGCCACACATGAGTTACTATCTGCAACGTTTTTATTGTCCTGGTAACTTTCCTCTCTTGAGGAAGTTGGGGAAATATTACATGATCTTTGTAAAGTCCAGACACCAGAAATTGCTGCAGGGGGCATTGAAACTGGCTGAAAGCTTCATATCAAGAAATGATATAATAATAAATGTTAGGAGGAAAACGGTCATGACTTTATTAATCTTCATTAAATCTTACCATATTGTAGAGACCTGGACTGGGGAGTAAATCAGATTATCTCTGTTCTGCTCTGTGGTATCCATTCTTTTCATATTTCTTTTTCATTGCATTTAGACCTATTCTTCAGGCTTAGGTAACTGGGTATTTTCAGAAGTGAACCTATGCACAGCAATGTATTCTTGATTTAGATGTTGTATTTGGCAAAGGTTTTAATTTTAGCTAGAGCTTTAACTATGACTGCTATTCCAAAAACCCAATTTGGTATGCTTTTGTGCATATCAAGAGCATTTGCATTGGCCATTCTCTTATTCGTTTGGTACTTGTTCAGGTGGTCTTTCTTAAGAGGGCAGTTTTAAGATCATATTCCCAAACAGTTGTGCTGAGGATAATTTTCAATTTCATCTTGAGTGGGGTGGTATGCATGGAGTAGTAAGGTGCTTTAAACACCATGAAAACCTCAAAGTGTCAATACGTTCTTCAAGCTAATTCCCAGTTACAAGTATTAAATTGAGCTTTTTAGGAAAGAGAAATTCAATATTTGTGACCAAACCCAACAATATTTTCACAGAAATATTCATAAGCCAAATGCCAACTGCAGTTCCAAGCTTGCTGATTGTAGTAGAACCAGTGATTTTACTTTTATTGAATGTCTTTGTAGCATTCTGTAGGGCCATAAAATTCCCAGACTGCCCGTTTGGAGCAAAAAATGACCACGAGTAGAGCCATTATGTGGCTGTTTGAGAGGGCTCTCTTACAGCTGCAGGCATTGGCTGCTTCCTCCTCTGGGAGATGGGATATGGGCCTAGATTTTTTGTCTGTTCTTGGATGGCATGGGATGCGTGGGTAATGAGAGGTCTGTTCGTCCCTGTAGTAGGCAGGGGGTGGCTACCCTAGAAATAATATTTCCAGGCTTTATTTAGAATGAAACATTTAGAGGTGAATCTTGAAAAAGAGATAATAGCCACAGGAATTATGGAAAGAGTAAAAAGCTTTGTTCACAGCAAGAAATTCAGGAAATTCCAGCCTTTTCGCTCATCAAAGGGGAGGTTGAAATTTCAGCAGCCTCCTTTAAGGATCTCTTAAAGGAGGGAGAAAAATAATTTTAAAATGAGACAAAACCTGAAGTGCCAAAAAGTCAGATTCTGAACAGGGTGCAAATTTATTAAAGACAATATTTCATTATGCAGTGATTTTGGTTTTTCCCCTGCCACCAAAACTTCTTCAGAAACATGGGGGTGTGTTATTCTTATGGAAACATTACAACAAAGACATAATGAGGAGAATTTTAGGATTAGATTTTGAGACTGTTAGAGGTGGTCAAGCCAGATGTATTTCAGAGCCAGTATTGATATTAATCCCTGAAGTATTTCCAGTAGGGGTTGCACACGCCGGGAAATAGGTGTTGATTTAGTTGAGGACTCCACAAGGCTCTTGGTAGGTCCTCCTGCCTCTACTGGGGGGTATGTAGATGGAAGCAATTAATAAATTGCAGTGAAATGGAGCTATGCAAATCTTCCCTAGTGAACCCAAGCGACCACCCGTGTTCTGGATTCCAGCAGCTCCACAAAACCCAGGCTGTGAGTGAAGGCCTGATGGTTTTGTCTTGACACCAACTGAAACTCCAAAGCCAGATACTTTTTTTTTTTTTTTTGTGGGCCTTCAGACTCACTTGATCCCAAAGCAAAGCAAGGGAAGTTGAGGTGAATGGGCACTGCCATGTAAAGGGAAGGTTTATGTGAGGCTGTGCTGTCAGATCCTGGCTCCATTTTGCAGTCACCAAATCAAGGTTAGCATGATGCCACCTAAATCCAGGCAGCTGAGCAGAGTCTGACTAAGTCAATTCATTTCACAAATTATTTTTATCTCAAACTTGAATGTGAGCCTCAGTCATTATTTTAATGCTCCATTAAAGCCATACTATAATGAAATAAGTCTCATGTTAACATTTTTGAGCAATGGTTGAATCAATGCCCTTGTTCAGTGAGGGGACTGCTGGCATTTGCTGGGACCTGCAGGAGCAGCATCAGGCTGTAGTCTCTCATGTCCTCTCCCCATCCATGTGCTCTGGATCATCCATGTTTTTTGAAAACTTCCCAGCATGGTGACTCCACCACTTCCCTGGAGAAGCTTTGTGAAGGTGCCTTCCTCTTGCTGCTGCTGCCTGACAAGTGGCTCCCCATCAATCTAATCTTTTTCACATTAATGTAGTACATCTCATTTGCATAGATTTAAAAGGAAAAAGCTGAGACGAAGATTTTTGTTCCCCCTGCCTTGCACAGTGCTGGTGGTGCTTACGTGTTCCATGTAGAACAGCATCCCAAGGCAGCTGGAGAAATGGTGCTGTGCTGGGGAGGCAGGACCCCCCCCAACTGCAGAGAAGAGACAGCTAAAGGTTTGTGACCTCCTGGCTGACAACCCATGCCATGGAATTGTCCGTTTTTTCTTTTTGATATTATATTTGCTGCATTTGATACATTCAAAATAGCTCCTGAGTCATTATTGACTGGGACTTGAGTCAAACCAGGGTGCGATTAAGCATTAACTGTCTGCAAATTGAAATCAGACTGAAAAGTTTGTTGATTTAAGATGAAGAATAAGTAGTTTGGGAGTTTTCATGAAAGCTTTGTGGATGTATTCAGGTTAAGACCTCAGTGCTGAGGCTGCCTTTTGCTTAATGACCTGCCTGGTGCCCAATTCCAGCTGAAATCTGAGGGGCTTGAGGTGAGATTCTCCAAGGAACATTTCTCCTGCTTCTCTCACGAGTAGGGATTTGTCCTCTAAGTGCTCTTGGGTCTGAGGGCCCCCAGTGCCTTTTCAATAAGTCCTTTTGCATATAAGTCTTCTCTGAATTGGAGAGTACTTTGAATCAAAAGCATATTGTTTATGTCCTGTGAGTGAAGCAATGCTTGCAGTGAACTGAGATTCCTGGTGAAAAGCTGCTGCAGTTCTGCAAATTCTCTCGTAACATTTCTGCTGTGCATTTTAGGCAAGCTCAGCAAACAGTTCAGTCACCCTGATCTTGCAAAGTACCCTGCTATAGGTTTGTCTTTGAATCCATTCTGCTTTTAAATGAGCATTGTCCTATGAAGCTTTTCTTGCTTTGTAACTTTGGGATTTGGATCAGAAAGGGAGACTTCTAATAATTATTCTTTTCTGACAGAAAGCACACACAAGTGCACAAGATTTTTGTGTTCATACACACAGCTTCATACTTGAACTAGCGGCCTGCCTATTTGTGGCCCTTCCAGGAGACTCCTACTGCTTTTCCTAATAGGTTTATTAATGAAGGGTTCAACAGGAAGTGGAAGAATTCGTTTTTGGGGATGGCAAAGAATAGGGATATATACCTTATCTAATAAATAGAGAGGGAGTTGTACAAATGTACGTTCCTAACTCTTCAGTCTACCCTGCCTAAGAAAAGATTCATTAATATAAAACACTCCCTAGATAATTTTCCAATAAGTTATTTGGGGGTTTCTTTGTGCTTCTTGCTCCGACCAAACTTCCAGAGGAGGTGTGAGTTGCAGAATTTCACTGGAAAATTTTAATTTTGTTACACAGTTTTGTAACAAATGGCTCCAGCTGATCTTCTATTAACTTAGGTTTTTTGAAAGAGTTGCTGTGGGGATAGAAAAATGTGCAGAATTATTTTCTTTCCACTTGAGAGAGAGAAATAATTTTCCAAAATCTGCAAACCGGTTTGTCGACAGCCAGAAAAATCTCCACTTTCAAATCTTGTATTTGGAACAGTATTCCATGCCTGTCTTACACTGTTTTGCAAAGGTTATTCAATGAGAGATTTCAATCAGAGATTTCCTGTAATTTGTTTTTCACAGTTCTGTGGTGAAGGCTTTATTTGGGCATCAGCAGGAGGCTCTTTCCTTGATGGTTGTAGATAAAGCCATTAGTGTTCTTGGAATGGGAATCGCTGATCTGGCTGATGTGTTGCTGTGTCCCACTCAGAGGGAGATAAACCAGCTCTGCAACAGCCAGTTCCAGAATTATGGACCTACCGAGGTGGGAAGGAGCCTCAGATGATCACGTATTCCAACCTTTTGTGGGAATGGAACCTAGATAAGAATATGCAGCACCTTGTCCTGTTGTGTCTTGAAAATCTCCAGCCTTGTGGACTCTACCACGTTCTCAGGGAAGTTGTTGCTGGGAACTTACTGTTACTTCAGTTGAAGTGTGTCCAAAAAATAATACACACATTTGCAGAGAATTACAAGCTTACAGCAAAATCAATTTTTGATAGGGAAAAATAATGGGTTTTTTTTCAAATACCAATTTTTTAGAGATAGAAAGTAGCAGTAAAACTTCAAAAAATGCTAGAATTTAAATTTCTCTGAATGGCTGTGTGGTTTTGAATAAAATCTCCTCTTTTGCAGAGGAGAACAGCTATACCAAGCATTTCAGTAGTCACTAATAATTGATGTTTTTCTGCTTACAGCTGCTGTGCAGCCACTGGAAATGGTTCCAGTCTCTTTG
This sequence comes from Oreocharis arfaki, assembly GCA_013398015.1. Taxonomy (NCBI): domain Eukaryota; kingdom Metazoa; phylum Chordata; class Aves; order Passeriformes; family Paramythiidae; genus Oreocharis; species Oreocharis arfaki. The sequence continues at coordinate 22,737 of VZRR01012887.1, read as the reverse complement.
GGATTACCTTTAAAATATATGAGGAATGTATATGATAACATAATATTACACTGTAATGGCAGAATTCTACCATGTGTGTTTTACATACATCTATGAGTGTCGTCCTTCCTAGTGCCATGCAGGCTTTGGAAAGATAGGATATTCTGGACCTTTAGAGGTTGTCATAATTCTATATTTTAGGATATTAATTGCTGAGTTTGCTGTGGTACAGAATTTTCAGGATAACCTTCAAACACCTCACCAGCCGTCCAATTTCTACTAAGTATTTTTGGGAAATGAAGGAGTAAGAAGGTACGGAGTTTCAGCAGGGACACTAACAAGTATATCCACTCTCTATATATATCCATCATACTAGGATGACTCAAGCTGGCCTTCAGTTAGGAAGCAGGCTCTAATATTGCTGGGAATGTAGCATAAGGACATTCAGTAACTGAAGAGAGGTGCCAAAATTTCCATACATAAATTATGTACCTGTGGTGTTTTAGGAGGCCTGCTTTTCATAAATAAGGTTTGGTACTGAATATTTATATACCTTGGATCTAATTTTCAAAGGAGCTTCTCTGATTTCTGTATGTGTTGGAGACCAGTTTTTTACCCATTAAAATGGTCTGTATAGGATGGAGTTTCTTTTGCTGAATCTTGGTTTTGTTTCTGTGTCAGTCTGAATGAAAATTTAGATTTTTTTTTTTCTGTCTATCTGTAAGATTTTCTGAAATAAAAGCAGGTTTTCTGGCTCTTCTGTAAGTAAAAAAGAGTCCCATGATTCATCTGCTGACTGAGAAGGGTGGCTTTTGAGCACCTGAGAGTGGCAGGAACACGGATATGAGGGGTGATGATTAACAGAGGTGTGACAAGGCTCCAGTTAATACCGCTTTCTCTTTTGCTCCCTTCTCTAGGAAGCTGCTGGAAGAATGCTGTGACCCTGGGCAGCTCTTTGCTATGACAAAGATGAATTCCCCCATGGGAAAGAACCTCTGGTTTGATGGGGAATTCTTATATTCTGTCACAATTGACAATGCAACTTACTCTCTCTTCCCACAGGTTAGTAACCATGTTTTATTTTCATTTTAAGTATTAAAATACTAAATGGTAACATGATACAAATGAGTGTAAATAGGCTGGAGGGTCATCAAGAAATTGTATCTTCGTTTCTCAATACCAAACAGCATGTCCTTTTTTACTTCCATCTTCTGAAAATTTTGTTTGTATGGATGTTAAAACTTCCCTGGCTGCTTTTTGGGATGTATACAAGGGATGAAATCGGGTCACTTGTCTTGATTTTTAAAATGCTTGGTTCTGGCTATTTTAAGAGGGTGATTTCTGCGTTTTGATCAAGGATCGCAGTCACTGTGAGCCTGATCCCTCCCCTACAATCGTTTCAGTTCAGATCTCTGTAGCCAAGATGGGACAGTGCTTTGTGTGAAGGTGTCCCAAGTTAATTCCAAGTTAATGAAGTTCATTGATCGCAAACAACGTGAGCCCAATAATAGAAGCCAACTGCTTCACTTTGTTGATTCTTGCTGTGTTTTTGAATGTTGGAAGTGGTTGGTTATTAATGTCCATCAAAGGTGCTTTGGGTTAAGTGCAGGGTTTTTGAGTGCTGGCAATTTGTAATACTAATCTAGGCTGCTTCTTGTATTTTTAATTAATGCAGGAACTGATACTAAATAGTGAGTTTGTTATATTCAATTTTGTATGTTGAATACAAATATTTTATGTAGCTACACACTTAAAGCTGAACATATGGCTGTATTAATTGATTTATCTGCTACTTTGATCAAGGTATAAAGATTTTTTTCAGCCTCCCAGTAAGCGTTGAGTCATTCACTCAGGGCTTCTCATTTGTTGCTGTTTCAGTTAAATATGTAGCAGAGTTCTTGCTTGTTAACTTCATCCTGCAAATAAAACGTCAAAGAAGTTTTAGCGGGTTTTTTAGAAGTAGTTTTTAGATCTCAAAAACCCTGTTATTACTTTGAGTAATATTACTTTGAGTGAATTCCTTTTTAATGGAGAAGGAGTGAGGGGAAGCTGCAGTGTGGGGCAGAAGAGATGGGAGCAGCCCCTGTCTGTGTTGACATCATCCAGAGGAGCTCTGTTACAGCTGTGTCTTGTTCAGGATGCCAGGTCCTCTGTCTGGTCACTTGTCCCTGTTGTCATGAACTGGATAATGGACCTCTGCCTCCCTCAGGCTGCTCCTAGCTGCTGTGTCCCAGCAAGCTCAGCGAACATATAGATGCTGAAACATACCTGGCAAGTGGATTTTTCCTGCAGTACAGCTGGAAAGGGGCTTCCCAGCTGGAGTGAATTTCTGGAGTCTGATAAAAAGTTTATGATGTGTTGCAGAGCAGTGGCTGTAAGTCTTGTTTATGATGATTAGTGTGATTTGTTGCTACAATATTGCACTGTTTATTGGAGAAAACCGTAATCCTTGGCAGAGCTGTGAACTTTGTACCACAAAGATACTGGCAACAGGTGCTCAAAGTGTGTGTGTCTTCTCCAAGGTTTCAGGAAAGCCCCACCTGGGCTGGCAGAGGGATGTCACTGTTTTGTGATGGATTTGGGATTTCAGATGTGGTGGTTTTTTTGGATTAAACCTAGCACTCTGCTTGGCCACGGTGGCGTCTTACCTCCTCTCACAGCAAGCAGCAGCATGCTGGATGGGCTCCTTCAGAGATGTTAGAGAGAAATCATAGTCTTTGCAACTCCACTGGATCCCAGGATCCTAATACCTGTCCTTAAAGTTTATCAGTTGGGCAGATCAAGAGTAAAGATTGGGAAGTCCTGAAGAGGGAAACTCCTGGGGGACAACATGAGCTAAGGAGCTGGGACTTCAGTGTCCCTTAGGCTTGGCCAGGCAGGCTGTGAAGGGGGTGGGCAGATGCTGCTGCAGGGTTGGTGGTGGAAAAGGAGAATTTTCATCATGTTCCAACCCAGGAATGCTATCCCTTTAATGAATTGATGGGCAGTTTGTTTCTGACAGTGCTGCTCACTAGTGCTCCTTCTTTTCTTGCAAGTACCATTGCCTCTAATCTGATATGTTACTCCTATGCATTTTGCCCAGAGGAATTTGGTAGGCCTTTATCAGACAAAATCCTGGTAGTCTTAAAAGCTAAGGATGATTTATTTATTGTAAATTTTTAAATGCACTTTACTCCTTCTGTCTTTGTTTCAAGAAAAGTACTTGCCTGAATTTTTCAGGCTCCTGCTTTGAAGAATGGTGTCTATTATTAGCTTGCTTGCAAGCAATTTTCCTGAAGATGAATATTCCTTTCAAAAGTATACAGATACTCCTTTCAAAAGTATACAGAAGCTTAAAACAACTCACAAAATATGGTTAATACCCTGAAATGCCCAGGGGATGTAACAGGAATGTAAAGGGCCACAGCTATGTTGATATAATCAAAAAAATATTTCCTCTGGAATAAATAAAAATGGTTCCATCCACATCAATCTCCTGGGCTTGAGCAATTTGGTGATTGCAGAAGACTTCTCAGTCCTGAACCAGTGACTAACTTACAGGATAATGCAAGTAAAAACTAAATAGGGAACTTGCTGTATTTCATGTTATACAGAAATGCACATGTCCAAAATTAATATGGAAAATGTCATTTATTTCTGAATGTGAGCAATACAAAATAGAATAGTATTTCTTCTGAGCAATCTGTAGAAAAAATTCTTACAGCTGGATCAACATTTTCTGACAGAGTGCTTTTCCACTAAAAATGGTAGTTCATGAAAATATAAATTTAGTATCAGTTCATTAGTTTTTCAATTTTTCTTTGAAGTGAAAAGGTTAAAAGGTTTTGGTGGTGTTATGATACTTCATTTTACCTTCTTTTTGAATGCAGTACTACAGCTGTTGGGTTTTTTGGGGTTTTTTTATCAGCTCTGTTGTTGCCTCTTTTTCCTCAGACTTTGAGTGATTATATTACTCCTTTTATTTTTTCAAGTTTTTGACCCACCAAGGGAGAAATTTGCAAAAGAGAAAAGCTTTTATGTGGAAATAGCCATTCAGTGTTCCATTTCAGTTTATGAGGACAAAATTTGATGTTGCAGAGTTTTGCATGAACCAGTAATTCCAGCTGCTGGAAGTGGCTCCTCTTAGTCTACCCCTCTGTGTCATTTTACCCCTTGATTTTGGGAATTAAATTTTTGGAAGCAGAAATGAGATATTGCACTGACTGCAACATCTTTCCCCTCCGGTGGAGGAACTGGTCAATACTCAGCAATCAAGAGAAGCCAAGCTGGCCACTAAAGGTCTTGGGTAGCTTGTAAATGTATCTTGTCACCATTGTGGACCTTTATTAAACAGAACATAGAGCTGTGTGTTGCTGAGTGTCCAGGACTGCTGTCCCTGATGGGACAAAGATACATACTTACCACAGTCTGGAAGTTCAGCCATCAGCTCTGGTCTGCAGTGTTGCACTGAGGCTCGACATAAAGGCATGACTAGCATTTCCCACCCTTCCCCATCTGTCTGGAATGGGAGAAACCTTCCATATATTCCTGCAGACGTTTTTAGCCGCTCTGAGTAAGCAGGATGTAACCACATGAGTAGCTGGGATGTAACTCAAAACCACGTGAGAGAAACGTGAACTAACACTCATCTGCTTTGGAATTAGAGAATGCATCAAGCCCCAGTTTCAAATTTTTTTTTTTTAATAATATTTCACTCCTTGCTATCTTTTTCCTTCTCAGAGTTTCAAAACCAAATTTCAGACTGTCTTTAGCATTAGAGGGGAAAAAAACTCTCACCCCAGTATTTTTTTTTTTGTGCAAATAATTGATTTTTATTGCTTGTTGGAAAAAGCCTATAGCAAGGAAGAACTGAGGTAAATTTCTGAGGTCTCCTTTCTCCATTCCCCAAGAGGTTGAAAACCCCAATTAAATCAAATGTAACTTTTTACTCTGCCATGTAAAGTATTGTTTTGGAGGGTAGAGGAGTGAATACATTTCAAAAGACATTTCAAATGTTAAACTTTACCTTTTAATATGGCAAAATAAAATTATTAATTGAAAAAAAAATTCTGATTTCACTGTATTTCACTTGAAGCAGTTAGACATTTTTGGTACCAGTAAATTATTTTAAATTACTAAAATATGATTCCTTAGCTGCTCAAATCCCTTGTAAAGTTTCACTTGCAGAAGCTGTCAGTTACAAGAGTGGCTGCTTGCACTGAGCTTCTCATGAATAGTCATCACAAATGGTGTTGGAGAAATCCAAAGGAAATACCTGCCAGCCACAAAAAAAATTTGGGAAATGTGACGTCTGTGTCTGGGTACTTTGTGATCAGGAGAAAGATGATATTTCCCAAATTACATATATAATATAAATATTTGTTTAAAGTTTAAATTCCTGACATTAATATAAAGGCAGAGAAAAAGTTGCTCTAATTGTAAATGTAAAATGGAGACATTCTCTGACATTTTCTAGATTTTCTGAATGGTGTATTGGGTAACAGTGAATTATTTTATGATTGTGCTGTGTGATTTGTGCTTTTCATTCAGGGTACCTATTAAATTTTGGGAGCTTATTTGGTTTTTCTTGGTTGCTCACAGCATCTTTCATTTAGCCAGAGATTTTGTGTCCTTCTGCTGGTGCTGTTTCAAAGCAAATTCCCTGCTCTTACAGTTATAGCCTGCAGGAAGTGGAATAATTTGTAATTATTTCAGGGGAAAAAAAATTCAGATTGGGAAAGGGAGTTTGGTGTAGAGTCTTTTCCCCTTACTGCATGCTGAGAATAATAAGAAAAACATCCTGAGGAAGAAAATGGCACTTTGGTTCCAGCAAAAGGTGAGGTGTAGGAGCAGCAGGTTCTGGGAAAAGTTAGATGGGAGCCAGCAGCTGTGCAGATCCAGGGTGGAATGTGAAGCTAGAGGTGTGTAAAGAAAGTGAACTCCTTTAAGGGGACGAGGGCACCTTGCTTAGAGCAAACACTGTTTTGTTGGACTGATTTTAGACCCTAGTGATCCAAAAAATGTGTGTAAAATGGGAAACCACCTGAAGCAGTATGGGCTAGGATCTGATGGATGGGCTGCAGTGTTGCCAGGAGGCAGGAATTACTGCCTTTGCTGTTGGGTTTTGGAAGTGCTCTGTTAATTTTTTCTAGCAGTGTACTCTCTTCTCAGTAATGCTCTATAATTAATAACTGTTTGGAGAAATACAGTGAAATATTGGCTGTCATATGTGATATTTTTTCTTGATGTCTTGGATATGGATGTAAATTTTAGGTCTACGGACATTCTATTAAGCAGCTTTTATTTCTATTTCCATTAATTCTGCTGTCTAAATAGTACCTCCCTGTCTGCCTTTGAGTTATATTTAGTTAGGATTTGGGGGAATTTCTTTGTGCTTTCCATTTTGGACCTTTCTTTTTTCTTCTTCCTTCATTTTTCTTCCTGCTCCTCATGCCTACTTTAATATGCAAACTCTGTTCTTGATTGGGGCTACATATATTGACTCAAAATGAAAATGTGATAAACATTAGTTATTGGAAACGTGGAAAATATTGTATACTAAAAGGTGAAGAGGTATTTAAATATCGTGAAATAAAACCTGTGTTTTGGGAAAGCAACTAATGATTTTTTTATCATTCACGAAATTTTATTGTACAGTGCTTTTCATAAACTGGGACGTGAAATACTATCTGTAGAGACCTGACAAATTGTGCTCTTTTGGAGCATGAGTCTTCCCTTCAGTCTAGCTGTTGACATCAGGGTGATCAAAACAAAACTGTGGCTTAATATTTAGTTAAGAGAAACCCCTACCTTCACTATGATTCCGTCCTGACCAGTTAAGAACTGTGTAATTTGACCAGTTTGTGTGGCCTCTTAGGAAAGCTATAATAGAGCATCCTCTGTTCTGGCTAGTCAGTTAAGCAAAAGCTACAGTCTTTCTGGAACTGCTCTGTAGAGACAAGATGCAGACATACCTGATGGTGAAAATCAAATTTATGCTAAAAAACTTGACCTGGAACATGTTTAGTTTGAAGTAACCAAAGGATGGGCAACATGTCCTTGTTGAAGTGAGTTGAGACAGACCAAGGAGTTGCTTTCTGTCCCTGTTGCTTTCCGCTCTCTGTTGATCTGGGCTTTGGTCACCCTGGGCTTGCTGAATGTCTCCAGCCAAGCAGCTCAGCCAGTCTGTCTTGGGTGAGCCTGATTTTTGTGCATTTTATCTGCAATAATGCACATGCCATATGGGCTTTGTCTCAATCGGTGCAAGCACATAAATAGATGCTGACCTTTCCAAATGTAACAGAGAGAAAGGGAAGGACTGGATCTGGCTGCAAAGTGTCAGTTTGGCCTGCAGGCAGAGAGAGGATCAGCTGCCCTGACTCAGCCTTTGTGTTTCAAATCCAAAGTGACTGAGCATCCATCACTCTCTTTCCTTGGTAATACAAGAGCTCATGTTTCTGTTCATTGGCTGCACAACTGAAATGTTCTCCCTGAAGTATCATTTTTACAGTACCTACAGGTCACAACTACAAATGTTATGCTGTGGGATTGCAAAGTACAAAGCAAAAAGGCTGCACTCAAAGAGGAAGTGGGAAGCGCAAGCAAAGAGCAACAGAGAGGCCCTGGAAATTTTATGGGCTTTTTAGTCAATATTCATCTGCTTTATGGTGATAGAAACTTACTGCTTTAGAATCAGGAACTGTTACAAGCAAAAGAACAATTAAAGGAAGTGGGCACAGATGAGAAGCTACAGGGACGCCAGACTTGTGATGGCTATGAGTGACTTCGGGGCATATGAGCTGCCTGGCTGGGGGTGTAAAAATAGAAATAGCAGTGGGTTCCAGTCTGCCCAAAGGCAACGCAGTTAGGTTTGCTTTGTTTGTTTTATTGTAGTTTTGTATAACTGATAAGGTACTAAAAGGAGATTGTTTCTCCATGCAGAGGTTTTTCTGGCAGTGAACTCGTTTATATACCAAGACTTCCACCTACAGGTGCAGTGAAATCTTTGCTTCTTGAGAAAGCTTTATCCTTTATATGCTGTCCACCTGTTGGCCGTTCATTTTATTTATGAATTTTGTTATTAAAATTCATCTTGTTAAGTTCAAAAATGTATTACTGTATATGTGACTATATATTTGAATTATTCAGTGATCAGAGCACATTACATTAATTTTCTCTCTGCATTAGTTGGCTTTTTTTGTGAGATACTTCTTAAAATAGGCTTAATACCAGTACTGGCTTATTTGAGGCTTAGGTTTGGGTCCATTTTGTGCCCAGCTCTTACCACCTGGCAGAAGAATGAGTAGCAATTTATGGAATACTACATACTTCTATTTTTTTGTATTGTTATTTGATTTCGTGATACGGCTCATGTTAATTTTACTGGAATGTGGCAGATACCAGATTATGTTCAGAAAGTATTTTATGTGTAGCAGAGATGCAGCCCGCCCCCCCGCCCTTCTCCCACATATTCCTTAATACAGATGGAAGTGTGGCTTAGTGGAGTCTGCAGGCTTGGAGAAAGTCAGGGATGGTTATGCCACTGCTGAAGCTATTAAGAAGGAATAGCAAAGTTACAAATATTTTAGGAAGATTATATAGTGACTTTCAAGAGGGCCTTTATGTCTTCTTGCTTAGGGTGCAGTGTAAGCCCAGCTTTACATGTTATGAGAGCTCTGCTGCATTACAGTTCAGAAATTGAATTAATGTGGCCAGGCATGGTTGATTTAGAGTGCTTATAACCTGATATGACATGGAGGGGAAGGGCTGTGCTTCTCTTCTGGAACTACTTTTATCACGTGAATGATTCCAATGCAGCAAGCATCGGCTTCCAAGTGACATTTTGGACATAGGGAAAATGACACAGTAGTGGTTTTCTTCCATCAGGATGCACTGGGTAAATCCTAGACGTGCAGATTGCTCAGACCAAGAATCCAGGCTGCTTTCTCCTTGATCTACAAAGCTTATACTCTTTTAAAAGTCTTTAAGGAGAAATTTGGCAATTAAATCTGTGCTGCAGATTGTCTACTGGCCTTTAACTACCAGCCTGAGGTGACTTTAGAATGTAGTGGCCAAAGGGTTAGTCTGTAGTGGCAGGCAAAGACAAGGAAGCTGAAAGTACTGGTGTGAACTGAGCCAACATATGACATTTAATGGCCTAGTGAATTTGGACTTGTGTAATGTAACTGTGAATCCCAAGTGCAGAAAGAAATAGTTCTTTTTGGTGCAGAAATGGTGCCTTTTTTTTTTCCTTCTGTAATTTCTTTTTCAAGGACTGTCTTAGAGATTTCTGCCAACAATGGGCATTTGGGGCTGGGGGCAGTTGGCAGTGCCAGTCTTGGTATGTTGTGGAGAAGAGCAATTTTCATAAAAACATACCTGGCTTTGCAGATGGTTTGAAGGAGGAATACCTGAGTCCAAGACCATGGCTTAGGCTCACTGAATTTAGTCCAGTCCATCAGTACCAAGGAGACTGCTGGAGGCATTCGCAGGATATTTTCCTGGAGGGTACATTATTGCCAACACAGTTCTGCACACTTTCCTAGGTGAGCCCTTGATCTATAAGCTGAAAATGAGTTATAAAATCCTTTGAGTGGGGTTAGGGCAGAGGTTTGAGATTCTGCATGCCAGTTTGGTGGCTGCAGTGGAGCTGTTTTAATATTGCCTCATGGAAGCAGTCTCCAAAGGCTGTATTTTCCTCAGTGTAAAATGTACTGGACTAATGGTCTCCAGTTTCAGAAGGTCAGGATGAAAGACACTAGATCCGGATGATCATTTTTTCTGGAGGAAATTACTGAAATTCTATCCCAAACATTAGCTCTGAGACCTGAAATAGTGTTTTAGGAGCTCCCAAGTCATGCAGGTGTATTTGGATGCCTTCATTCTCTGACATGGCAGGAGGTTTGTTTTAAGACAAGGTCTAGATTCACAGAACAGTTTTAGCACATGTATTTTGCTGTAATACAAGGGTGTTGCTGCCTCGTGCTGATGGGGACATTTAGTGAGCCAGTCAGATAGGGATAAATGTATTATGGTGTGCTGATAGACCAATTTCTCATGTGTATAACACCTCCTTACTTACAGTTTTGTGGGGTGTGACCAAAGTGTTTGGAGCCTATTAAGTCCCATGGTAATAAGAGGTTCCTACACTGGCCAAAAGGAAGAAGTCAGTGTGGTGCAGGTGATCCTAGTGATTCCAACATTACAGCTGTCTGTGGTGTGCATGGGCAGGCAGCTCCCTGGAGAGACCACCTCACTCACCTTTTCTGTACCATCTCACTGATTTTGTTCTATCTAGTTAAAAATACAACCTAGCTAGCCACAAATACATACTGGAAATGCCCACCAGCCACATATGGTGACTGGGAGTATCACAGAATCATTTAGGTTGGAAAAGACATCCAAGATCATCAAGTCCAATCTTTGACCAATGACTACCTTGTCAACTAAACCATAGCACTGAGTGCCATGTCCAGCCCTTTCTTGAACACTTCCAGGGATGGTGAATCCACAACTTCCCTGGTGTTGCAATCCAGTTTAAACCCAGAAGAGCAAAGAAAACGAAGTCTCTGTGTATAAATCGGAAAAAACTTTGAAAGTTCAAAATATACTGAAAAACGAGATTAAAACCAAACAAGGCTAGATGTTGGTGCCAAAAAATTTTGATATGTTGTATTTAATAGTAAGGGACGCAAAGAGAAAGAAAGAGGAAAGAAAAATAAAGGAAGAAGTGTGTGTGGGAGGGTGGGGGGACAGGGAGACAGTGATGGGGATTAGGTGGAAGCATATCACCCATCAAAGGGTCCTAATGACGTCTCGTTGCTCCCCTCCATCTGGTCTTCTGATGGTGAGGGTCCCCTGTCGCTGCCGTGGCCATGGCCACGCCTCCAAACACTGAAGAGTATAGAATCCCATGGATTAATATATGCTTTGGGCAGGTGGGAATGCCCACAAATGTCTCCCTTGCAGGGAGCTAGGTTTGACACTGTCCCTTGCAACACTGTGGGTCTGTTATATCATCTCTGGTGTAGGATCTGGGGACCCCTTTGGGGGGCCTCTGATGGGCCATGATACCCCATCTGCTCTCCTTCATGTGGATGGCATCTTTTCCCTGGGTGAAGGGGCCCTACAGCTGGGTTCCTCTGCACAGTGGCGGATGGGCGGTCACTACACCTCTGACCAGAGGCTTTTCCAGCACACACCCAAAGCCTCTCTCCCCCCACCCTTTGATGTGAGAGTCTGTTCGAGCCTAGCAGCTGATAGCCCTGGGGCTGTGATCTCCGCTCCGGAGGTGTTAAGCTTGTGCTTTGTGAATGTGCGCAGCCCTGAGTTGTTACTTCATCTTATCTTCATCAGCGAGCCGTGTAAGGCCTCAGTCAGGGCCCCACTCAGGGTGTGTTGGTCTTCTCTGCAGCTTTTATACCACAGTTTTAAAAGTCCTTCATGAAACTGTTTAAGTCATAAACTATAATATTTCAGTCTGTTACACCTGGGCAGCCTGTTCCAATGCTTAACAGCCCTTTCAGTGAAGAAATTCCTGATGTCCAACCTGAACCTTTCCTGACACAGCTTGAGGCCATTTCCTCTAGTCCTGTTACTTGTTGCCTCCTGGGAAAGGAGGCCTTAAACTATAATATTTCAGTCTGTTACACCTGGGCAGCCTGTTCCAATGCTTAACAGCCCTTTCAGTGAAGAAATTCCTGATGTCCAACCTGAACCTTTCCTGACACAGCTTGAGGCCATTTCCTCTAGTCCTGTTACTTGTTGCCTCCTGGGAAAGGAGGCCTACCCTCACCTGGCTACAGCCTCCTGTCAGCTTGTACAAGAAGCACCAGCTACAAGGAAAAAAGGGCTTCTGCTGTAGCAAAGCCAAATCAGCACCCATTTTCACACTGTTCCCTTTGCATTCATAAGGGTGCATGAAGAAATGCATTCAATCACACCACATAATCCAGAGGTACAGTACTATTTATGATTTAATTCTACAAAGTCAGGCTTGCACCTTCACAGGGGGATTCATGAGTATGCTGGTTTTGCACAGCTTGGTTTTTGGTAGCAGGGGGCAACAGAGGTGGCTTCTGTGAGAAGCTGCTGGAAGCTTCCACCATGTCCAGCAGAGGCAATCCCTGATGGCTCNTTGGGAGGACTGCTGCTCATGAGATTGGAACCACACTGGAGAAGTTCGTGGAGAACTGTCTCCCGTGGGAAGGGACCCCACGATGCAGCAGGGGAGGTGCTTCTCTCCTTGAACAGCGGGAAGGAGACCTCGGGTAACAAACTGACCAAATCCCCATGCCCTGTGTCCCTGTGCTGTGGGTGGGAAAGAGGAAGGGGGTTGGGGGAAGAAAAGGTGCTTTTAAGGGCTTATTTTTACTTCTCATTATCCTCTCCTGATTTTGTTAGTAATAAATTCACTTTGTACCTTTAAGCTGAGCCTGTTTTGCCCTTGGAGGGTTTTCTCCAGTCCTTATCTCAACTCATTATCTCAACTCATTAACCCTTCATTAATTTTTTTCTCTTCTCTGCCCAGCTGTGGCAGGGAAGGGTGAGCAGCTTTCATGGGTGCCTGGCATTTGGCCAGTGTCAAACCACAGCAACGAGGCAGTGCTACACCAAAACACAAGGCACCATCAGTTTATTCTGGTGGAATCATAGTGAAACCTGTGCCAAGTCATTGTCTGGAGGGGATGCTCAGAGGTCAGCGCCCCCTTGCCTTTGCCCTATGGCTGACAGCTCTACCAGTGTCGTAGAATGGTTTGGGTTGGAAGGGACCTTAAAGATCATCTCATGTCATGCCCCATGGGCAGGGACACCTTCCACTAGGCCTGGTTGTTCAGAGCCCCATCCAGCCTGGCCTTGAACACTGCCAGAGATGGGGCATCCACAGCTTCTCTGAGTATGCTGTTCCAGCATCTCACCACACTCATAGTAAAGAATTTCTTTTTAACATCTAATCTAAATCTGTCATCTTCGAGGTTTTTCAGAAATATTTATCTAATAATTTTTTACAGCTTCCAGTAATGGAAATTCCACAACCCACTAGGCTGTCCAATCTAGTAAGTTGCTGCCCTTATGCACAGAACATGTTTCCTGACATCTAACTTGAAATTATCCTCTGGCTATTAGTTAAGAGATGTTTTTTTCTTACCTTTTTCACATATGACTGCTGTCAAGTCTCCCCACAGTCTTTTTCTCTAGGCATAACACCCACAAGTCTTTTAATCAAATAGTTGGGTTTTTTAAAACTTCTGGGTGTTTTTGTTTTTCTAATGGTCTGTAAGGGAAATATGTGCCAGTTAACTGTGTGGCACCCTCAGAAATGTATTCTCAAATTTATCCTTTGGAATGGCAGACCACATCAATACCAAGTACTCCAAAGCAGGGCTTAATGTCACCTTTCTGCTTGAACAAGATTGTATTTAGTGTTGCTGATTATTCTGTGCACAGCGTAGCTTGGTACTGTGGAGCGATGCTGCAAATTTAAGTGTTGAGACTGGGCTCAACAGCGGACAGTTTAGCTGAGAGAGGACAATAAATGCAAAGGCTACATAGATCTCTTCTGTGATCCAGTATTATGCCAGTCAAAATGAGAAAGCCAAAGAGAAATAATTCTTGGATGAGTATGATGCTCTTTATAACAGTTCCCTCAGGCACTTTACAGTCATTTAAATGCAATGTGTGATGTTACTGCACAGCTAATCTATGCTTGGAGATCTCTGGAGAAAATTAAAATGAAGGTTTTTTCAGGTAGAGTTCGTGGGTAAGAAGTACTGCACGATCCCTTTTTCCTCACACAGTAAACAGAGATGCTGAACCGCTGTTCCTTTTCCTTCACAGACAAAAAAAAAAAAGAGAGAGAGGCCTAGAGAACCCCTGCAATATTCAGGCCAGTATATGAATATAGAAAGAACTGCAGTGGCGAAATGAGTAACAAAGAATGTGGTAAAATAGGGGAAGTGAAACCTGGTTACTTCCGAGTCAACAGAAGTGTTCCAGCTGACTTCAGCATGGCCAGGATTTAGCCAACAGTACCCTTTTGCTGAGTGCAGTTCTGCTAAGGACTCATAATTTTGGTATTGTGTCTTGTTGGATAACAAATAATTACTTTTTTTTCCTTTTCCCCAGTTTCTCAGCCTTTATTAGCTATTTTTCTTTGTCATGTAATGAATGAGTTACTTTTGTCTATTCTGACTGAAGGAGGATTCCTTCATGGCAAGGACATGGACCTGTTGGAGCGAGTCTAGAGGGGAAACACCAAAGTTGATTACAAGGATGGAGCAGCTCTGCTGTGAGGAAAGGCTGGGAGAATTAGGATTGCTCAGCCTGGAGAAGAGAAGGCTTTGGGGTGACCTCATGGGGGCCTTCCAGTACCGTAAGAGAGCCTTCAGGAAAGATGGAGAGAAACTACTTCCAAGGGCCTGGAGTGACAGGACAAGGGAGAATGGCTTCAAATTGACAGAGAGTAGGTTTAGATTAGATATTAGGAAGAAATTCTTTACCATGAGGGTGGCAAGGTACAGAAACAGAGTAGTTCTGCATATCCCATCCGTGGAACTGTTTAAGGATGGGGCTCTGAGCAACCTGGTCTAGTGGATGGTGTCCCTACCCATGGCAGCGGGGCTGGAACTTGATAATTTTTAAGGTCCTTTCCAACCCAAACTATTCTCTGATTCTATGTTATTTTCTGCAACATTTTGTTGAGGGACGATCAGATACTACCATGTTCAGATCCGCGTTTACACCAGATTGTTGTCGTGGTGCCAAGGTAGTCCCTATGTTTTGGGAATTTCAAATCGAATATCTGTTTGTTTGAGAATAGACAATCTGAGAGATAGGGAAGTTGTAGAGAAAGCCTATATAGTGATAATTAGTCATGTTGGTTTCTCTCTAAAGTTTGATATCTGCTCCCACTGAGTGCTTGTAAGGCTGAGTACTTTTCTGAAACCTGCTGTTACATGGAGCCTACAAAATGAATAACACTTCCAAGTAGACCAGAAACTTGCTTTTTTTGTGCCTTCGAAGGGTCTTTGTTCATCAGAGATGAAAAACGTAAAGACAAAGTTAGAAAGTGTTCAACATGGTTCTACTCCAATGTAAATTAGATCTTTCCTGCTTGCCTCATCATTAGCATTTTGATCCTGCAAGGAACTCCTCAGTCACAGGAATTCGCTATGCAAGATGTTATACCTGGTTTTATTCCTTTAACTATAAGCTTTTGGCCCTTCTTTCCATTTTTCCTGCACTCGGAAGTTTGATATGCCAGTTACCTCCATGTAATATTGTTCTTGCTAACCATGTAAACTTGATTTTCACACTGATTTGGTTTGTAAAATGCATGTTAATAACTATGTCTCTACTATCTTTTCTCTTTTCTTTCCTCTTCCTCTAAGTACTGCTGGCTCTCTGCTTCATGGAGCACTGCACTTGATTCTCTCTGCCAGCTCTAGTTGAAGGTAATATTTGCCCAGGGTAAGGTGACCTGAAAGACCAACTTGACCTGGCAGGGACCTTAATGTGATGGCTGGTACCCACTCTGGTTTGGTGGTTCTGAGGGGAGCTGCAGTGAAGGGGATCTGGTGTAACAGGCTGTCTGTGAGTGCAGCTCTGTCAAGTCATTTAACACCCAGATATTTATAGAACTATGAGCTTGCAAAAATGCTACCTTTTTTATTCAGCAGAGCTGCTTCTTTTATGTCCCACTTAGTTTTATCTTCCCACTGATGAACTACATTTTCATTCCTTCCGAGCATCTCTAGCTACAGAAAAGCTGGTCGGGCTGTAAGTTGCCCTGCTCCCAGATAGTGTCACCAGCTTAATTGGGTTTTTGTCATACACTTGTCAAGGGCTAATGTTTTACATGACTCTGTTACCCTTCCTTCTCCATGGAGATGACAATATACATGACAGATCAAAATCAAACCTGATTTACCAAGAGACCTCACAGAGGTCTTGATTTCAGAAGTTCTCATAATAGACACTTTGTCTTTAAATCTGTAAGAGCAAAGCTCTGGCCTGTCAGTGGGGACAGGGTCTTTCCATGCCTGAGCTGAACTTTGAGCTGGTGTCTGGCTGAGAGTGGGAACAATTGTAAAACAACAGTAAATACACCTTTTGTTCATAGCAAAAGGTATTTTGGTAATATAGAAGTAAGGTGAACTAGCATGTACTTTCTGCTAAAGGTGTATTTGTGGTTAATCCTGTTATAGGTAAGAGGGTGACAGGAAAACTGTTTTTTCAAAACTCTCTCATTCCAGTGTACTTTTGTGCTGGCTTTTGTCAAAGATATTTGCTACCCACAATATCCCTTTGGATCAGTGTCCCCTTCTCTGATGGAGAATGATGACAGCTCCCTGGTCTGCTGCTTCAGTTCTTTATCCTGTTTTTCTCACCACATTTTTGTTTCTGCATTCTCTCCTACGTAGCCCCCAGGCCTCCCCACCTACTGCTGCTATTCTTCGATCTTTATTAGTATGTTTTTCTAGTTGGCCTGTTAATCACAGCTAGGGGATCAATTGACTCTCCACTAATGCTTTCTGCTGTCATGTTATGTGGAGTCCATGCAGCATAGCACCGACCTCGGAGACAGAGAGTCATTGCAGGGATGCAGGTGAGGAGCACGAATCCCATTTTGCGCCTGTTTCTCACAGTGTAACGCTTCTGGTATCTCTGCTTTATCCTGCTGTGGGCATTTGGATCCTGCATAAAGATGAGACAGCTCCCTTCCATGAAAGTACTACTCCATTAGTCCAATACCGGAGTAGTCTGCACACCTAGAGTAAAATTCAGAGTGTTCTAGAAAAGAATTATACATTTTCATAGTCCATTTTTCAACTCTAAAATGATTTGCTCATCATTGGTGTCAGGTAGGAGCTGCAGTTGCTTCGCTGTTGCCTATTCTTTTGTTGTCTAGATGGCTTTTTTCTCCCTGTAGTAACACTGTGTAATAATGTTCTCCTGTTATTCTGATACCTTTGTTGTGGCTTTGAAGGTATAGAAACACAGATAAAACAAACCTTGTCAGAAGAGGGGGTATTTTTTTATAAAAGCAAGTTACACTTGGCTCCTGCAGGGCATTCCTTCTCTGCAGACCCCACAAGACAGGTTTTACTTGTCTTCCGTTGTTGGGGTAGCAAGCAGTTACCTGAGGGATTAGCAGAATCTGAGTTTGCTTACTTAGCAAGTTCACTGGTGACAGAAAGCTGGGAGGAGTGGCTGATCCCGAGCCCTTCAGAAGGTCCTCGACAGGCTGAAGGGATGGGTAGAGGACAATTGTCTAGTTCAACAAGGGCAAATGCAGGCTTCTGCACCTGGGGCGGAACAACCCCAGCACCAGCACAGGCTGAGGGGTGACCAGCTGGAAAGCAGTTCTGCAGAGAAGGACCTGGGGGTCCTGGTGGACAACAGGCTGTCCATGACCCAGCAGTGCCCCAGAGGACAAGAAAGCCAATGGTGTCCTGGGGTACATTGGTAAGAGCAATGCCAGCAAGTCAGGGAGGCGATGGTGCCCCTCTGCTCAGCCCTGGTGAGGATCATCCTGGAGTGCTGTGTCCAGTTCTGGGCTCCTCTGGACAGGAGAGACATGGAGCTCTTGGAGGGCAACAAAGATAATTTAGGAACTGGAGCATCTCTCTGGTGAGGAAAGGCTGAAGGAGCTGGGGCTGTTCAGCCTCAAGAGGAGATGCTAAGAGGGGACCTCATCCCTCTCTGTCAATATCTGCAGAGAGGGCTCAGAGCATGGACCAGCCTCTGCTCCATGGAGCCCAGCAATGGGAAGAGGAATGAGCAGAAAGTGATTCCCAGGAAGTTCTACCTGAATATAAGGAAGAACTTCTTCCCTGTGCAGTGACCAAGATTGTCCAGAGAGGGTGTGGAGTCTCCCTCACCGGTGATATCCCAGAATCATCTGGACACAATCCGGTGCCGTGTGCTCTGGCATGGTCCTTCTTGAGCAGGAAGGTGGGACCAGATGACCCACTGTGGGCGCTTCTTGCTTCAGCCAGGCTGTGAATCTGTAACCTAGAGCAGAACTCCAGTGGAATTAACTTATATGATACACATTATATGTTTGGTTTGCCATGTCTGAAGGAAAAAGTGCACAATTGTTTGAAGTTTTAAATGCCTGTATGAGGTTTTGGTACGTTCTGTATTTCCCTGATCTAAGCCACAGCTGCTTCTAGTTTTATCCAGTAAAATTTAGTGGTGAAAGAGGACCTCAGATGGTAAAGAGTGTGGTGGAGTCACTACCCCTGGAGGTAGTGGATGTGGCACTCACTGCCCTGGTTTAGTTGACAAGATGGTGGTGGCTCAAAGGTTGCACTTGATGACCTTGGAGGTCTTTTACATCCTAAAAGATTCCGTGATTATGTTTTTCTTTTGCTCTCTCCATTTGTTTCTGTGTACTGTTTTGATCTTTTCAGATCACAAAAATACCCTGGTTCCATTCTCAATTAGCATATTGTGGTGACATTTGTCTGTGGACTTTTCAAGTTAATTTGATGTTATTTTAATGCTCTACTGATCAGGGTTTTGGAAACCATATAAAATTGTTTTGTTAAATATCTCATTAGCAGGTCAGGTGTGGTTAATTTTTGAAATCTTCATAAAACTTGAGTAAATATGGAAAAAATAAGTTGTGCAGCATTCCTTATTTGGCAGCAATCCAAGCCAGTGACTTCATAGCCCTTTTCCCTGTAAATTTAAGAATTTTTTTCCATATTCTGGCAAATATGTTAATATCTCATTGTACTTTCAGAGAAGCTAAATGCAGTACAACTTGCAAAAATGTGAAAGGTATGTGTTTGGCTTTGATGAGTAGCCTTTCCTCCAGAATACATGGTCTTTCAAAAAGCATTTTCTCTGAAATTATGCTTTCAGAGTGTTTTTCCTTTCACTAACATTTGCCTAGCTACCACTTACTGGCAGTGCACTCCAAGTTCCTGCCAGAAAGAGTAAATTTTAAAAACACAGGTTTTACTTTAAAATTTGTCTTTTGATTTCCATGTCTTTGTGTTTTGCCTTCAGTGGATGTGTAGCTACTTATTCGAGGGAGAAAAAAGCTGTCTCTGCAAAAGTGATGAGCTGAGGGAAAACTATTTTTTACTTTGGTGGTGTGTTCAGAGCAATTTATGCTGTACTTTGATATTCTTCCCACTCTTTTGGGACTTGCAGTAGTTTCATTTGGATGAAGGAGAGAAACCTTCATTTGAGGGAAGGAACAGAAAATAAAGCAGCTGCAGTAGAGGCTGTGTTGGAGCCTGTAGGTTCTCTGGGGTTTGGAATTCTGTGCTTAGAGTTCCATGGAAAGGCTGCTGGGAGATCAGATCCCAAGCCAAATCATAGAAACCTGTGAACAGTCAAAACAGAAATTAAACATAACACACATCCTGATTTCAATCAGAATGCTGAGAAATGCTAGCCTAAATTATCCTCAGTTTAAAATTCTTACATAGAATATCTCAAATTTAAAGTTCACTGTAGAAATAA
The DNA here is from genome assembly GCA_013398015.1 of Oreocharis arfaki. Lineage (NCBI taxonomy): Eukaryota > Metazoa > Chordata > Aves > Passeriformes > Paramythiidae > Oreocharis > Oreocharis arfaki. Next base: position 3,297 of record VZRR01012887.1, on the reverse strand, counting down.
CAGATTTTTATGGAGCAAATAATTTAAATTTATATCCACACAGCTGCTTGGGCCTTTAATTGAATGGCTGAGCTTTACTCTTGTTCTTTAGGTTCTTTAAGGCACCACTGTGGCCGTGAAAATGGATCTAAATTACAACAGTGTTTAGAGAAAATTAATTCAGGGGTGTCCAATCAGCTGTGGAGGCCATTACCGCATCTGCTGGGTCAGCATTGAGCACTTGCTCTTCTCATATATTTATTACAAAATCATGGCAGTATTTTTTTCATTTATTTATGGAGTTGGTAGTTTTCTCTGTTTATTGCTTATTCCCAGATGCTATGGTCTTAAATTGCATTTTTGTTGCTACAGTCTCTCTTTGTAGATGTATGTGTGCAGTACATATGAATATACAATTACATCATTCAGCACTTTAGAAGTAACTGAAAATATTGTGTCTACCAAGGAAATCTCTGTTGAAAACTCTCCATGTTAGGGCTTAATATTTCTTCATATGTACACATGCTTCATGTTAGGAATTACAGGGGGGATTTTATCTGTCTACAATATGAGCTTTTGCCTTAGAGGTCTGTCCTTCGTATCAACGTGTTCTACAGGCCTCAGCTAAAACCTTTTTTTTTTGTCTGTCTGCCTGTGTGCCTTCATTTTTAGAATATGTTCTTGTGTGTGGCAGCAGGGAGAAAGGGAAGTGCTGAGAGCTGGCTGCCTGAAATCTTGCATCCTCCTATGCAGTGCTCTTGGAAAGGGGATTTTTTCACATTTTACTCAACCAATATACGAAACTGTGTGGAGCTGTTTTGCTGGGCCAGTTCCTGGGATGAGTGGCATTCATAGTGTCTGAGGCTTGAGAGGCCTGAGGGAGTGTTTAGTCTCTGTCCCTGGCTGACCTAACAGAGTAGAGCTCCTGCTCTGAAGCACGTGGGTTTGTACTTGTTCTGTAGTGGAATGAGCTCTGTGTGGAGTCCTGTTACATGTGAATTACTGCAAGTTCAGTGGAGTTCTTGCATTTCTTTCTTGTAGTGAATTTGGGTGTCTGAATTTTAAGTAGGAGTGGGAGGAGTGATTTAAACAAAATAGTGTAGCCTGTGACCCACCACTTTGCCAAACTCGTTGTGAAAGACTTGCCCATTTTGAATTCTGATGTAGAATCATTGCTAATTTATCTTTAGCAGAGTGTTGTAAAACAACCTCCTCTTCACTGGAATATTTGTAGTGCGGAGTCTGCCAGTCAGTTGTATCTACAAGTGTCCTCTTCAGGCTTAATGAAACCTTGGTGAAAATTCTCACTGCTTAAGTGGAAGCTTTGCCACTAAACTATTTCATGAATGAAAAATGCAGGCCCTTAATTTATTAACATCCATAAACTTTTCAGTTGAATCTTGATTTGATTTATGAAAGATTACAAACTTCACAGGCCACAAGACTTTCATGCAAAAGCTCAGTGAAACTCAGTAGTTCTAGTAAAGTTTCTCTTTGGGATTTAACTCTGAAATGAAACATCCAAATGTGCCGTTGCTTTGCTGACAAAAAGGAGAAGCTAAGTGAAAAAGAAGAGAATGCGTAAGCTCTGGCAGTCCAAGACAGAGTCACATTTGTTTGTGGTGAAAACAGTACAGAGCTATGTTGAAGGGTATGAAAATGTAAGTAAGACTAGAAGAGGGATGCTGTTAAAAGGAACCTGTTTAGTCTACCTGTTCTCTATGTATTCTAGAGTCGCTATAATCATATTTGCTGAGAAAAAAAGGGTGCGATATTGTTGTTAACTTGGTTGTTTGCAGTAGGATGGTCTAATACCTACTGTTTCCAGGTGACATAAATGACATTGTGAGAGGACTAATAAAAAAATGGAAGGTCTAGGTGGTCCACTTGTGTAGAATCTTTACAAGTAATACAAAAAAAGAGAAAAGAACCTAATCTGGCTTTCTAATTACAGGTCATATTCTAAGAGATTATATGCCCGGGGAAAAAGCATTTTCTCTAGGTGTGACTTTTTTTGGCTGGACACAATTGAGAAGGAATATATTGTACAGCATTGAAAAAGTCATTTTGCAATCATTTTTGTCTGCTTTTTCAAGGCTATCTAGACATGACTGGAGAGCAACAACACTTGAATATCTCTCTTTAAGTGACTTGGAGAGCTCTAAAAAAAAATCAGAGATACTGTGGGATGATGAAACCAGAGGACACAGTTAAATGTAGTGACAGGGCAGGAGGGAATGGCTTCAAACTGACAGAGAGTGGGTTTACAATGGATATTAGGAAGAAATTCTTCCCTGTAAGGGTGGGAAGGCACTGGCACAGGTTGCCCAGAGACGCTGTGGATGCCCCATCCCTGGAAGTGTTCAAAGCCAAGTTGGACAGGGCTCTGAGCAACCTCAGAGTGAACTTCATGGTCTAGTGAAAGGGGTTGAAACAAGATGACGTTTAAGGTCCCAGGCTGTTCTATGATTTTATGTATCTCTTATACAGCCAACAACCAACCTGTGCTGTCTTTTTCCATGAGATTCCCCATGTGAATAAAGAAAGCTAAAGGAAAATTTAGAAGCTTAAGTTTGGGGAGTATCAAAATCAGACAACTCAGTTTTCAAAAGGTGAAAGATCATGACAATTCTTGTACGACAAGTCTTGGTATAGGGATGAAAACTAAAGCAGCAGAGTGCGTACAAGAGGCAGAAGGGAGTAATTTTCGCAGCCAGAGAAACAAGTCTGGCAATGATAATGTCTTTGGAAATGCTTCATGGAAGCTGCAGTCATCATGTTTGAGTGTTAGTGTTACATGTTAGCAAGTACTGAGAGTGGGTTCAGCATGAGCCTTATTAATGACCTCTCATCCCTACTGGGGACTCGGATATTCCCTGCTGGTACACTCCAAGTCGTTTGCTCTTTTACCCCAACCTCTTCTGGGTCACAAGGCTCAAATGTTTGCTGTTAGGAAACTGTCTGTCCTCAGCCTAACCTTTAAAGTGGGGCTGGAGTAGGCCCCAAAAATAAAGTGGAGGGAAAGGCTCTAGACTCGAGTAGCTTGCTGTTATGTTGTGCTTATTTCTCACGGAGTATTCAATCCAGTGCATTCCCATTGTGTTAATAGCTTCCTGCTGCTCTGGATGTTCATTAGTTTGACCTGGATTTGCATTTGGTTTGGGAATTGCTTTAAGTGAAAAATAAAACTGGTTTTAGCTTGATAGGAAGCTCAAAACCTATTTGCTGGGTCTGACAATATCTTAAAATAACAAAATTATATTATGTCCTAGCAGCTACTGTGATTTCACAGAACCATAGAATCGTTAAAGTTGGAAA